>CAUYQG010049360.1:0-16770 GCA_963574415.1 Tarsius wallacei | reverse complement strand
CTTGTTTGTGTCATCTTTGATTTATTTGAGCAGTGTTTTGTAGTTTTCATTGTAAAGATCTTTCACGTCTCTGGTTAGGAAGATGCCAAGGTATTTCATTTTTGTTGTGGCTATTGTGAATGGAATTGTGCTTTTTATTTGTGTTTCTGTTTGTTTATTATTGGTGTATAGATATGTGATTGTCTTTTGCACATTTATTTTATACCCTGAGACAAGGAGGTTTTTTGACAGATTCTCTTGGGTTTTCTAGGTATAGAATCATGTCATCTGCAAAGAAGGATAATGTGATTTCCTCTTTCCCTATTTGGATACCCCTGATTGCCTTCTCTTCTCTGATTGTTCTAGCTAGGACTTCCAAAACTATGTTGAACAGGAGGGGTGAGAGTGGGCATCCTTGTCTTGTTCCAGTGTCACGGGAAATGGTTTCAATTTCTGTCTGTTTAGCAGTGTGTTAGCTGTGGGTTTCTCATAGATGGCTCTTAATATTTTGCGGTATGTTCCATCTATGCCTAGATGTTCGAGGGTTTTTATCAAGAAGAGGTGCTAGATTTTATCAAAAACTTTTTCTGCATCTAATGATATAATCAAGTGGTTTTTGTTTTTGCATCTGTTGATAGTTCTACGTCTGTTGATAATTCAGTTGAATAATATGTATAATCATATCTATCATCTACAAATTTTTTCTAAATTGGTTTTTCCAACTTATTTGCCTTTATTGTTTTTTAATTTAAGTTGTTGCTATTCATCCATGCTTCTCAAATTTAGTATTTTTCAATTTTTGTTGGCATACTATATTTAAAAAGAGATATATTTTATTTTTATTTATATGATTACCAACTATATTAACTTTTTCATATATGAGAAGTTTAAAATAGTTCATGGAAAATGTATACTACATATCCATCTTGCATACATTTTCTTGTTTTGCACCAAAATAAACCTGTACTGATTTGTTATAAAATGTGTGAATAGGATCTAGTTGGAGGCACAAAGAAAGATAAGACATCAGTTTAAAAAGAACCCCTATCAGAGAAAGATGAATTCTACTGAACATGAAGCATGAAGAAACATCAACTTTATGGCATAGCTTGGGTGCAAGAATGGTTAAATCATTGGTGCTTTATGAAAACTTTATGAGGATATTGCCCCTGAGAAAGCAGCAGTTTGCAAGTGGATCACTTATTTCAAGAATTTACAAGATGATGTTGAAAATAAAACCTGTAGAGGCAGGCAATCCACTCAATTTGTGAGGAAAAAAAATAGTCTTGTTCTTGCCCTCATTGAAAAAGACCAACCATTTCCTGCAGATACAGTGGCCAACACCAAAAACGTCTCCATTAATTCAAATCACACAATTTTGGCAAAAATTAAAGTTGATCACACTTTCACTAGTGGGTGCCAAATTTTTGTGCCAGTTAAACTACAGATAAGAGCAGAGGTTTCCATGGAAAGGATCAAGATCTTGAAGCATTTCTTTGAAGAATTATAACAGGTGATAAAACATGGCTTTGCTAGTGTGATCCTGAAGATAAAGTGCAATCAATGCGAGGACTCCCAGGAGGTGGAAGTGGTCCAATCAAAGCAGAAGTGGACTGCAACAGCTCTGTGGGATGCTTGGGGCCTTTGGTTTGTTGTCTTTCTAAAGGTTTAAAGAGTGATAACATCTGCTTATTAGAAGAGCATTTTGAGGAAGTTAACCAATGCTTTAGCAGAAAAACACCCAGGAAAACTTCCCCAGAATGTCCTTCTCCACCACAGCAATGCTCCTGCCCATTCCTCTACTCAAACAAGAGCAATTTTGTGCGAATTTTTATGGGAAATTATTAGACATCCACCTCACAGTCCTGATTTGGTTCTTTGTGACTTTTTTGGGGGGAGGGGATTCTAATTATAAAGATTCTGTAAAGGGCAACCATTTTCCTTCAGTTAATAATGTAAAAAAGGTTGCATTGACATGATTAAATTCGCAGGTCCCTCAGTTCTTTAAGGATGGATGAAATGGCTGGTATCAAACTTACAAAAGTTTCATGAAATTAATGGAGCTTATGTTGAGCAATGAAGTTTATAATTTTTATTTTTGTCTTTTAATTCTACATTTCTACAAACTTTTTGAACTTCTTTCATATTTGCTTACCATTTGCATCTTTTATAAGTGATGTCTGTTTGGGTCTAAACCCTATTATCTATTTGACATATTAATAGTTTTCTCATTTATCTATATGATTCCACTCACATTACAATTGTAAGTCTTTTTCTATAGCTGTTTTGTAGCAAACACAAACTGTTAAATTTTAGTTTTAACAAAGAAATGCTAAAACTTTTATAGTAAAAATATATATCTTTAATAATTGTATCAATAATGTTTGAGTTAAGAAATATTACATAGAGTGTAATAGTGTAATAACTATTCATGTTCATCTAGTTTTCTTTTCATTTTATTATTTATAATTTACTCATCAACCTTTTAATTTTCTTGATATTTTCTTTAGCATGTGTTGTGAAGTGATGATATAAACAGCACCATTTCTGTTTTACTTTTTGCATAATTGGTAAGAAACTGCCCTACAATATTTTATGCATACTCTTTCCTTCCACAAGTGGTCTGTAATATTTAATTGGAGCTTGACTATTTCTAATCACTATTATCTCACCCACGATGTTTTCTTCCTAGGTCAAAGCTTCTCAAATTACTTTTTCTTTCCAAATATTTGTTTTCTATTCCTTCAAAATGTTATTCACATTAAAATTTAAGTGACAGTATATTGATACTAATAATGATGCAAGTCTGTGGCTTTATTTGCAATTATTTTTTAAGCCAAGAAATGCAGGGAATGATTTTTCTGTATTTCATGTGTCATTTTTAGTAAGCCACTTCTGAATATATACTTTTTAGACAGATAAGTTATAGTAAGCTACTTCTGAATATATACTTTTTAGACAGATAAGTTTTTAGTCATGTACAGATAATTTTTCATGCGATCATTTTAAGAGGAAAGGTAGCTGTTAACAAACTATTTTACTTACAAGTTCTTCCTGAGCAACTATGATGTGTTTGGTTAAATGCTATGTGCAGCCATGGGTAACTATAAATAAAATGAATAGCTGCTTATCCTTCAGCAGCCAAGGGTTTTACTCACTAGAGGGTTTTGAAGGTCAAGATATATTGAGGAGTTTGTCTTTAAAAAATAGTTTTTGAGCTAAGCTATGATATAAAAGTGAGTTTTGAGAAAAAAAATTAATGGTCTTCTGGTTTGCATTACAGAGAACAGATTGGAAGGTGAGAAATCACTAAAAGGGAAGATAAATTAAAAATATATGACAATAATATAAATAGGTGAATAAAAGGCTTGGTAAGAATGGTGGCAGTGGACTGAAAGGAAAATTAATAGTATGAAAAATATTGTAAATCTATAATTGAGAGGAATTTAATTATTTCATAGACAATTATTAAACCTAGTTTGCATCAGGCACTGAGCAAAGTGAGATGAGTACAAATATGAGGAAGCAAGCTCTCTTCCTTTTGTGTGCAATCTAGAAAATGACTGAAATAGCAGTAGAGATGCACATTGTGTTAAAAATCCATGAAGCCATGTTTCAAGCGACTATGTGTTATTATATGTACATCCACAAAACTGATGGACCTGATAACATTTCCAGCCTTCAGTTGAGCACAAAACATATGTTCTGAAGTTATTCAGACAACAATTATTTATACATTTGGGAATTGTTAGACACTGGGGATATAAGAGCGAACAAGTGCAATATTATTTCAAGCTACGTAGAACTCAAAATTGGTGAAGGGAATAAATGAGATACCAGGCAATGGTAATGCAGTATAATTAACACAAGCATGGAAAAGATAATACACTGGTGCTAGAACACAAAAGAAGGAATAAATCCAGACATTGTGTGTCACGAAAGCTTGCAAATATGAGAGTGTACACAAGCGATACTTGAAAAATGAGTATTTTAAAACATAAATGTAACATTAAAAGGAGTTCTCCATACCATGGCTAATCGCCCCCCCCAACAAACAAACAAAAAACAAGAATCACTTGTATGCAGGCCAAATGTTCTATGAATCAAAATGTTCAAGACGAACAGGTACATTCAATAATTATACATATATTTGGAAAGTAGGATAAGGTGGGAGACTCTTGAGCACAGATGTTCAAGGCTATCCTGGACAACATAGCAAGACCCTGTTTCTAAAATAACAATAGTAATGATAATTTAAAAAAATGAGTAAGTAGCAATCAAATTTATCATATTAAAATGATATAGTAAACTCAAAAGCAAATACAATTTAAAAAAAATGAAGACCAGAGCAGAAATTTATTTTTTTAAATGAAAGTTAACAAAACCAATCAATATTTTCTGGAAAGTTTTTTTTGACAGAACATTGACTCTATTGGTATAGCAATATGCAATAGAGGGCAAAAATGTGCAAGTTATGCATAAAATAAGCAAGGTAAATTTAGATGAATGTTAGAGTTTCATAGGCAAATATTCTAAACATACTTTTCATATAAAATATTTAAAACTAATATTTAAAACATCAAATAAATATTTAAAAATAAAATATAAATGAAATAAAAATATTACATAAAAACATTTGAAAATATTTATAGATGAATGGTTTTAAGCAAAAGGTGTAGATTCCAAAATTGACAAAGAAAATATCTGAGCAGATCTCTAATTAACACAAAAGCTGAATTAATTGCAAAAATTTAGCACAGTTCTGCTTTTGGTAAATAATAAAAAACATACATTCATTTTAGACTATTTTATGAGCTAATTATATAATATGGTCAAAGAAGAGCTATTTCCAATGTTATATAGTATTTATGAAAGAAAAAAGTGATAAACTTACCTAGTGTATTGTTGATATAAAAACTTGGAACAGGATCTGATGTAGCAAGATAGCTGAATAAGAACTCTCAGGCCTCACTCCCACCTCACAGAAAGTTCAGCTAGAGACTACACACAGACATAAAAATCTTTTTGGAGATTCTGCTATTTGGAAACAAGCTAAGACACCCACAGGGTCCACAGAACTGAATGAAGAATTTGCTAGAAAGGTAAGAAGAATAATGTTACTATAACTACACTGCTCTTCTCTGTCCCTCAGGTCTGCACAGTTTTTCTAGGAAAGGATTTCCCGAGGCTCATGGCTTCTATAGGAGAAGAAGAGAACTGGGTGCATTCATCCAGCTTCTATAGTATCATGAGATACTTCCCAGGAAGCCCACTCTGATCTCATCCCACGATGAACACTTAGAGTAATGGCTGCCTGGGGTAAGGTAGAAACAAACAAACAAAAATTCAGATGTCACTAAAGTAATGAATATCCAAGAAATGAGTGATAAACCATTCAGGATAATTATCTTTAAAAATTTCAGTAAACTACAAGAATATGCAGATAGATAATTACACATATTTGAAAAAACAATGCACACGAAAAAGACATTTGAAAAACAAATGCAAAAATGAAAAAATAATAGAAGTATTAGAGATGAAGAATATTGTGACTGAACTTAAAATTTTAACAAGCTTGAACAGAGGACTTGATTAAACAGAAGAAAAATAGGTGAGCTAGAAAAAAGAACATTTAATTATTCAAGCAGAGGAGCAGAAAAGGAAAATCATTTTTAAAAATATAGAAAGCCTATGGGGATTATGGTACAACATCAAGAGACCAAAATTAAAATAATAAGGGTTTTAAAAGGAAAAGAAAAAGTCAAAAAAGACCAGGAAAAAAAAAAAAAAACTAAGAAAATAATAACTGAAAGCTCTTTTAGCCAGGAGATAGATGCCATTACACAGATACAAGAAGTTCAGAGGTCTTTAATAAAATTTATTTCACAGAGTTGCTCACCAAGACACACAATAAACAAACTATCAAAGAGGAAAAAAATCCTGTGAGAAAGAAGGTAAGAACTATATGATATACAAACAGATGCCAATAAAACGATCAGCAAATTTCTCAACAGAAAACCTGCAGGCCAGTGAAGAGTGGGATGATGCACAGAAAGCACTGAAGAATAACCATGGCTGACCAAAAATACACGACCAGAAAAGCTGTCTTTCACAAATGAAGAAATAAAGAACTTTCCCAGACAGCCAGTCATGATGGCTGATGCCTATAATCCCAGCTACTCAGGAGGCTGAGGCAGCAAGATCACTAGAGGGCAGGAGTTTGCTTTCATTTTGGGCAACATAGCAAGACTACATCTCTACAAAAATATTTGAAAAAAATGGCTGGGAGTGGTGGTAGTCCCAGCTTCTCTCAGGACAGTGAGGTAGGAAGATTACTTTTGTCTAGGAGTTTGAGGCTGCAATGAACTATGATTACACCCCTGCACTCCAACCTGGCTGTCAGAGGAAGACCCCATCTCAAAAGCAAAAGCAACAACAAAAACTTTCCCAGGCAAACAAAAGCTAAGAGAGTTCATCACAACAGAACTGACTTTTAGACATTGCTAGAGGAAGCTCTTTAAACTAAAATAAAAGGCCATTAATTAATGACATGAAACATACAAAAGCACAAAACTCAATGATATATAAGTAAAACAGAGCTATATTCCGAATACTGTAGGGTGGTAATGTTATGGAAAGCTATTTTATCTCTAGAATGAGAGCTAAAAGACAAAACTATTAATAATAACTAGCTGAAACACATTTCAACTGATACACATTACAAAATAATATAAATTCTGACATCAAAACACAAAATATGAGGGGGTGGGCAAAGTGTAGAGTTGTATGTAATTAAAATGAAATTCTTATCAACTTGAAAGAGGATGTTATAAGAATAAGATATTTTATGCAAGGCTTATAGTAATCACAAATCAGAAATCTTTAGAAGAATTATAAAACAAAACTAAAAAGGATTCAAAGCAAAACAATACAGAAAACCATCAAATTACAAAGGAAGACTGCAAATCAGGAAGAAAGAAACAAGGTAGCTACAAAACAACCAAAAAACCATTAACAAATTAGCGGTAAAACATTCTTACCTATAGATAAATCATTGAATGCAAATGGACTAAACTATTCAATCAGACGACATAGAGTGGCTGGATTAATAAAAACACACAAACACGTACACAAAACAAAACAAAAGCAAAAACAAAATCTGACTATATGCTGCCACAAGAAACTTACTTCAAATTTAAGGACACATATAGACTGAAAGTGAAGGGTCAGAAAAAAATATTCTGTGCAAATGGAAACCAGAAGAGAGCAGAGGTAGCTATATTTATATCAGAAAATAGTATTTAAGTTAAAAACTTTAAAAGACTTGAAGAACACTGTATCATGAAAAAGGGGTCAATTCATCAAGAGGATATGACAGTTCTAACTATCTTGAACCAGAAATGACTCAGGAAAAAAATTGTAAATATATATGCACCCATCATTGGAACACCTAAATATATAAAACAAATATTGAAGCATCTGAAGAAAGAGATAAATTGCGATATAATAATAGTAGTAAAGTTTAATACTCCGCTTTCAGCAAAGGCCAGGTCATCAAGACAGAAAATAATACAGGAACATTGGATCTAAACTACTCTTTAGGCTAAATGGATCTAACAGAACATTTCATTTAACAGCAACCTAATATACATTCTTCTCAAGTGCACATGAAACATTCTTTAGGATAGATCACATGTGAAGACACAAAACAAGCCTTAGCAAAAGTAAAAAATCTGATATTTTATCAAGCGTCTTTTCTAAACACAATATTATAAAACCAGAAATCAGTAACAAGAAGCATTTGTAAAACACATGACAATTAAACAACATGCTTCTGGACATCCAATAAGTCAATGCAGTAATTAATGGAAATAGGCAAATACCTTGGGGCAACCATAAATAAAAGCACGTTATACCAAAGCTTATGGAATGCTGCAAAGATACATTTTAAAGTTTGTATGATAAAAATAAACAAAAGCAAAAAATTTAACCAGATTAACTAAGAAATAAATGAAGAAAATTTAAAATCAGAAATGAAAGGCGACAGTAAAACTGATACCACAGAAATACAAAAGATCATAAGAGACTGCTAGGAACAATCATACACCAACAAATTGGATAACCTAAAAGAAATGAATAAATGTTTATACACACACAACCTACCAATCTGAATCTTAAAAAAAAAAAAATAGAAAATCTGAAGAGACCAACAACTAATAAGGTGATTGAATCAGTAATAAAAATCTATCAAAGAAAAACCCAGGACCTGATGGCTTCACTGCCGCATTTTACCAAACACTTAAAAGAGATCTAATACCAAAGTTTCTCAAACTTAAGAGAAAGAATACTTCCAACTTCTTCTTAGGAGGTCAGCATTTCCCAGGCACTAAAGCCAGACAAGGATATTAAAAGAAAAAAAGAGAAAAAAAATAAAGGCCATTATCCTGATAAACGTATGTGCAAAAATCCTCAACAAAATATTAACCAACTAAATGCAATCATACATTAAAAGGATCCACCACTATAATCAAGTAAGATGTATCCATAAATTGTAAGGATGGTTCAACATGTGCAAATAATAAACGTTATACATCACATGAACAGAATAAACAAAAACCATATGATTACATAATTGGATACCGAGAAAGCATTTTGCAAAATTCAGCATTCTTTCATGATAAAACTCTTATATATTAAGATATAAAAGGAATGTATTGCAACACAATTAAGGTCCTATTTAAGAAGCTCAGAGTTAACATTATACTCAATATTGTAAAATTAAAAATTCTCCTTTAAATCTGGACCAAGACAATAATGCCCACTTTCACTACCTTTATTTAGCGTAGTATTGGAAGTCTTTGATAGTGTATGTAGGCAGGAAAAAGAAAGAAAAGTTATCCAGATAGGAAAGGAAAAAGTAAAACTGTCAATGTTTACTGATGTCAGAATCTTGTATATTGGAAACTATAAAGACTTCACTACAAACTGTTATAACTAATAAATAAATACAATCGTTGTAGGATACAATATCAATACATAAAAAATAGTATCATTTCTACAAAGCAAAAAATAAAACAATATATCTCCCCTCCCCAAATCAAGGTAGCAGTCTAGTTTACATCACAAAAATAAAAATGCTTAGAAATAAATTTAACCGAGGAGAAAGAGCTGAACATTGAAAACTATAAAATATTGCTGAACAAAATGAAAAAGACACAAATAAATGGAAAAATACTCTCTGTTCATTAAAAAAATATGTATTATTAAAATGTCTGTACTACCCAAATGAAAATGCAATCCAGATAAAAATTCTATTGTCACTTTCATAGGAATAGAAAAAGACGATCCTAAAATTCATAGGAAACCACAAAAAGTCTTGAATATCCAAGACAATCATGAATGAAAAGAGAAAATTTCACAGTATTACACGACCTCACAAACTATACTACATTTGACCCCCAAAGCACAGGCAACCAAAACCAACATAGTCAAATACAATCACATCAAACATAAAAGTTTTTGCACTCAAAGAAAACAATTAACAGGGTGAAGAGACAACCTACAAATCAGGGGGAAAAAAATCGCAAGCCATATATCCAATAAAGAATTAATATCCAAAATATATTAGGAACACAACTCAATAGCAAGAAAACAAAACAACAACAAAACACTTAAGAAATGGGCAGGAGACCTGAATAGATATTTCTCAAAAAAAGACATACAAATAGCCAATAGATATATAAAAAATGGTCAACATTTCTAATCATTAATGAGATGCAAATGAAAACCACAATGAGATATTATCTCACACTTGGCAGGATAGCTATTATAAAAGAGAAAGGATAAATGTTGTTAAGAATATCCAGAAAACAGAACCATGTGGTGTAACTTTAGTCAATATAACTAAACAGATATTTGGAATGCTTTTATCTCTATCTATCTATCTATCTATCTATCTATCTGTCTGTCTATCATCTATCTATAGCTGTGGGGTGCAAGAGAGGATTTGCTACATAAGTGGACTGCATGCAGGTGAAGTTGGGCTTCTAGCTGGGGTCTCTTCTTGGTAGTGGAGCAGGTACCCATTGTGTTCCTACGTGCTCCCTTCCTCTGTCCCCTAGCAGTGCCCATGGTCTGCAATCCCACTCTTATTCTTGTGTGACTAGTGTTCAGGGCCCATTTATGAGTATGAACATGTGGTATTCACTATTCTTGTTTCTGTGACAGTTTATTTATTTCTACACTAACATATGAAAATTCTTGTTGCTCCATAGCTTTCTCACCGTTTGTTTTATTACCAATTATTATTACACTCTTTTAGTGAATATAACTTTATAAACATTTACTACATATAGGAAAACCTCATCATTCTAAGAAAAAAGATCAATGTGTGATCAAGTAGAATTGAGCTCAGAGATGAATCTGAACATATTGTCTGTTTGTAATTTCTTAGGTATCAGATTATCTACAATATATTGACATAAAAATAGAAGATCAACCGATGCATACTCAGAAAACTATAATTGTCATGAAGAATAATGTTCCCAAACCCTTTATTGGATAAGATATTTTACTCTCTGACAAGCTGCAGTAGCTAAGAAATAAGTTTTCTTTTTCTTTTTCCACACTAAGTGGTTAGATTACACCACCACCACCTACAGGAATGAAAAGGTTATGTCTAGTTTTGTGTAACCAATTCAATCATCACGGTCACTTTTGAGTCAATAAATGTTTACACTCAACATAGTTACTTTGATAATAATTTTCTTTTAAAATTTTGGGATTTTAAAAAATATTTATAGCATCACTGCATTCTATTGCTCATTTAGTGCAGCAGGCAACAAGTCATCTTAAAGCAAATGGTATTTAAAATGTTAGGATAGGAGATCAGGAATCTAATTCTCTTCTTACTCAAATTTATTTCTTCCAGCATTATTAGGGTATAATTGACAAATAAAAGTTGTATATTCTTTAGGTATATAACTTGCTTTATTAATATATGTATACACTGTGAAATTATCACCACATTCAAGCTCATTAACATATTTTAGTTCATTTGTATGCTGATAAACATTTAGGTCATTTGCATATCTTGGCTATTGTGAATAATGCCTCAATGAACATGAGAGTGAAGATATCTCATTGAGATACTGATTTCATTTCTTTTAAACCTATACCCAGAAGTAGAATTGCTGGATTATATGATAGTTTACTTTAAATTGTTTTAGTAACATCCATACTATTTTCCAAAATGGCTGTACCAATTTGCACTCTCCCCAGCACTGTAAGACGGTTCACTTCTTTATATCTTAACCAGCACTTGTTACTTTTTTTATCTTTTTGATAAAAGCCATTTTAACAACTGTGAAGTGACACTTCCTTGCAGTTTGACTTTGAATTTCCCTGATGATTTGTGATATTGAGCACCTTTTCATATACTTGTTGGCCATTTGTATGTAAAATTTTAAGAAATAGCTATTCAGGTTCTTAACTCATTTCTAAATCAAGTTATATGACATTTTGCTATTGAGTTGTTTGAATGCCTTGTGCATTTGGGGTATGAACAACTTACCAAATGTACAGTTAGCAAAAATTTTTCCCATCCATTTTGTAAGTTGCCTTTCATTCTGTTGATTGTTTTATTTGCTGTGCAGAAGTTTATTGGTTTAATGCATTTCCTTTTCTACTTTTGCTTTTGATTTCATTCATTTTAGTGTCATAGCCAATCATTACCCAGACCAATGTGAAGACTGAAGCTTTCTATGTTTTTATCGAGTAGTTTTATGGCTTTGGGTCTTACATTTAAGGTCTTTATTTCATTTTGAGTTGATTTTTATGTATGGTGTGAAATAGGAGTCCAATATCATTCTTATACATGTAGATATCCAGTTCCCAATACCATTTATTGAAGAGATTGCCCTTTCTTGGCACCTTTGTTGTAGGTCAGTTGACTGTAAATGCTTAGATTTACTTTTGGGCTCCATTTTGGTTCATTAGTCTACTTGTCTTTTGTTATGCAGTACCATGTTGTTTTGATAAGTGCAGCTTTGATATATATTTTGAAATCAGAAGGTATGATACTTTCAGCATTGTTTTGCCTTCTTAAAATCACTATGGCTATCTTGTGCTTTTCTGGTTTCATATGAATTGTTTTAGATTTGTTTTCATTTTACGAAAATTGCAATTGGTGTTTTAATAGGAATTACATTGATCACTTTGGGTACATTTAAATAATATTAGTGTAAGCGATTCATGAACATTGAATGCCTTTCCATTTATCTGTATTTTTGTCTTCATTATTTAATTCATGTATTATAATATTTGGTGTGAAAGTCTTTTATACTTTTGGTTGAGTGTATTTCTAAATATTTTATTCATTTTGTTGTTATTATCAATGGAATCGCTTTCTTAATTTTCCTTTGGGTCGCTTACTGTTGGTGTATACAAACACCCTGATATTTGTATGTTGATTTTCTATCATGTAACTTTACTGAATTTTTTAATTGATTCTAAAATTTTTTTTTGGTGAGTCTTTAGGTTTTTATAATATATATAATCATGTCATCGATAAACAGATAATTTTGCTTCTTACTTTTCATTCGTATGGCTTTTATTCATTTTTCTTGCTAGAATTTTGAGTACTATGTTTATTAAATAGAAGTGATTTATGTTGGGCATCCTAGTCACATGCTGAATGTTAGAAAAAAGCTTTCAGTTTCTTCCCATTCATTATTATGTTATTTGTGGATGTGTGTGTGTGTGTGTGTGTGTGTGTATTCCAATAAGACTTTATTTATGGGCACCAAGATTTCAATTTCATATAATGTTCAAGTGTCACAAAATAGTCTTTTTAAATTTTTTTCAGCTTTTAAAAATATTATTTAAATTTTAAGACGTGTGGTACAATTCAGGATCAGGTAGATAAGTGGTTATTGTACAAGTCAAGTGTGGGGGCTCCCGTTGGTCCCCACTTCTCCTGGCTTGAGATCAGAAACCCTTGTTGTGTACCCCCCTTCCCTTGGCAGTTTCTAGCTACTGCCAATCCCTTTCTTATAGTATTATGATTAATGCTTAGGGTCTGCTTATGAGTGAGAACCTGTGGTACTTGTTTTTTTGTTTCTGTGATAGATCACTTAATATTATGGACTTTAAATCCATCCAAGTTGCTGTGTAGTCCACAATTTTACCCTTTTTATGACTGTTTAATTCTGCATTGTGTTTTTGTACCACATTTTTTTAAATTCAGTCTATTTTCGATGGGCAGCTCAGTTAATTCTGTGTTATTACTATTGTGACTAATGCTGTGATAAACATATGTGTGTAGGTATCTTTTTTGTAGGATATTACTTTCTCTGGGTATATTCCCAGAATATATAGGTCATATGGAAGGTCAATTTTTAGATCTCTAGGAATCACCACCCTGTTTTCCACAGAGGCTGTACTAGTTTACACTCCCACCAACAGTGTAGAAGCATTTCCTTTTCTCCACATCCTCGCCAGCATCTGTTGTTTTTTGAGTTATTGATGATGGCTTTCCTGACTAGAGTTAGGTGGCATCTCGGTGTGGTTTTGACTTGCATTTCTTTGATGATTAGAGAGATTGAGCATTTTTTCATGTATCTGTTGCCTGCTCATATGTCTTCTTTTGAGAAATGTCTATTCATGTCTTTTGCCTACTTTTTAATAGGACTGCTAGTTTTTTTCCTCTTGGCACATGTATGTCTTGTAGATCCTGGATGTTAAGCCTTTGTCAGATATACTGTTGTCAAATATTTTTTCCCATTCTGTGGTCCGTCTCCTGCTCTTTTAATGGTTTCTTTTGCTTTGCAGAAACTTTTTAGTTTGATGAGGTTCCATTTCTCTATCTTATCTCATGGCAAGGGTTTTTGGGGTTTTGATCAGGAAATGGTTGCCTATTCCAATTTCGGTAAGGGTGTTTCCTGTGTTTTCTAATATTCTTATAGTTTAAGGTTTTACATTTAGGTCTTTGATCCATTTAGAGTTGATTTTTATACATAGTGATAGGTAAGGGTCCTGTTTCATTCTTCTGCATGTGGTCAGCCAGTTTTCCCAGAACCATTTACTGAATAGATTTTCCTCTCCCCAGTGGTTGTTGTTGGAGGCTTTGTTGAAGGTAAGTTGGTTGAGAAAGTGGGATTTTGTTTCTGGAATCTTTATCTTGTTCTGTTCGTCTGTAGCCCTGTTCTTGCACCAATACCAAGCTGTTTTGATTATTGTAGCCTTACAGTGAAGTTGTAAATCTGGAAGTGATAACTCCTGCTTTGTTTCTTTTGCTGAGGATTGTTTTGGCTATTTGTGGTCATTTATATTTTCATATGAATTTCTGTGTTGTCATTTTCAGGTCTGAGAGGAATGATATTGGTAATTTAATGGGTATTGCATTGAATCTGTAGATTGCCTTTGGTAGGACGGATGTCTTAACAGTGTTGATTCTTTCAATCCATGAACATAGAATATTTTCCATTTGTTTGTGTCTTCTTTGATTTCTTTGAGCAGTGTTTTGTAGTTTTGTTGTAAAGGTCCTTCACTTCTCTGGTTAGGAAGATGCTGAGGTATTTCTTTTGTGTGTGTGTGCCTATTATAAATGCGATTGTGCTTTTTATTTGGTTCTCTGACCATCTGTTGTTAGCATATAAGAATTTGACTGTGTTTTGCACATTTATTTTGTACCCGGAGACATTGCCAAAGTCCTTTATCAGTGTAAGGAGGTTTTTGACAGATTCTCTTGGGTTTTCAAGGTATAAAATCATATTGTCTGTGAAGAGGGATAGCTTAACTTCCTCTTTTCCTATTTGGATACCACTGATTTCCTTCTCTTGTGTGATTGCTCTATCTAGGACTTCTAACACTATGTTGAACAGGAGGGGTGAGAGTGGGCAGCCTTACCTTGTTCTGGTTTTCAGGGGAAATGCTTCCAGTTTATGTCCATTTAGCAATATGTTGCCTGTGGGTTTATTATAGCTGGTTCTTACTTTTTAAAGGAATGTTCCCTGTATGCCTAGGTGTTCAAGGGTTTTAATCAAGAAAGTGTGCTGGATTTTATCAAAAGCGTTTTCTGGATCTAGTGATATAATCATGTGGTTCTTGTTTTTATATCTGTTGATGTATTTAATTACATTTATGGTCTTGCGGGTGTTAAACCAGCCCACTTGGTCATGGTGGATGATTTTTGAGATGTGTTGTTGGATCTTTCCCGGTTTGGGTATCAATGTTACTTTAGCTTCATAAAGTGATTTGGGGAGAGTCATGTCTTTTGCAATTGCCTAGAATACTTTCAATAGGTTTAGTGTTAGCTCTTCCTTGTATGTTTCGTGGTATTGCACTGGAAAACTGTCTGGTCCAGGCCTTTATTTTTGGAGGTAGTTTTCTTATGATGGAGTCAATTTCCTAAGTTGTTATAGGTCTATTGTGGCCTCAATTTTTTCTTGTTTCAACTTTGGGAGGTTGTAGTGATGTCAGAAAATCCTCCATTTTATTTAAGGTTCAAGTTTATTTCCATACAGATGTGCATGGTAATCTCTGATAATCTTTTGTATTCCTCTGGGGTCAGTTGTGACCGGATCTTTTGCATTTTTGATTGTATTTATTTGGACTTTTTCTTTCTTTTTCTTGGTCAATCTGGCTAGGGGTACATCAGTCTAGCTAGCTAGTCCTTTCAAAGAACAAGCTTTTTGTTTTGTTGTTTTTTTTTCTATGATATTTTTGTCTTCTATGTCCCATATTTGGGTTTTTGCTTTAGTGATCTGATTTTTTCTGCTGAAGTTAGGGTTTTAGTGGTCTTGTTTTCCCAGATCACTTATGTGATTTTTTAGGCTGTTAACTTGTGTTCTTTCTATTTTCTTGTTGTATTTTCATAGTGTAAATTACTCTCAATACTGTTTTCATAGCATCTCAGATGTTGTGGTAAGATGTTTCTTCATTTTCACATGTTTCCAGGAATCTTTTAATTTGTGTTTTGATTTCTGTGTTGACACAGGAGTTGTTCAGCTGCATGCTGTTTAGTGTCTATGTCTTTGTAGGTTTTGGGGGAATTTTGTTGATGTTGACATTTAGCTTTCTTCCACTGTGTTCTGTAAAGATGCACGGCAGTATCTTGATCTTATGAAATTTCATGCTTGATTTATGGCTGAGGATGTGGTCAATCATGGAGTATGTTGTATGTAGTAATGAATAGAATGTATATTCCATGGTTGTTGGGTGAAGTGTTCTATAGACATTTATTAAGCCCATTTGCTGAATATCCTTGTTGATTTTTTGCTTTGATGATCTATACAAGGCTACTAGTGAAGTATTTAATTCTCTAGCTATGATAGTGCTAGAGTCAATATCTTTTTTTCATTTACTTGGTAGCTGCTTTATAAAAACTGATGCTCCTGTGTTGGGTGCATATATGTTTAGGATGGATATTTCTTGTAGATGGATTGAACCTTTTATCATTATATAGTGTCCTTCTATGTCTTTTATATTTTTGATAGCTTAAAGTTGTTTTGTCTGATATTAAGATCAGTATTCCCGCCTCCTTTTGTGTTCTGTTTGCCTGAAAATTTTTCTTTTATACTCTAACTTTGAATCTGGGAGTGTCTTATTTAGTAAGATGTGTTTCCTGGAGACAGCACATTATTGGATTGTTTTTTTAAATCTAGTTTGCCATTTTATGACTTTTCATTGGTGCACTTAGTCCATTCATGTTCAGGCTGATTATTGAGATGTGAGAGTTTATCTCTCTTGTGAGACTTTTACTAAGTGTTTTTGTTGTTGTTATATTTTGTT
>CAUYQG010049358.1:0-12002 GCA_963574415.1 Tarsius wallacei | reverse complement strand
AAAATTAGGTATAACAAATGCTGTAGAATGAACACCTATGTACCCACACCAGCTTAAGAAACAAAAAACTACAAATACTTTTGAAACTCAGTGTTCCCTCCCCAAAAGCAAACACTATCTTGAACTTGGAGTTTAACATTCCCTTGTTTAAAAAAATATTTGGAATGCTATACAGCTATCAAAAAGAATGAAATAATGTCTTTTGCAGCAACTCTGATGGAATTGAAGAACATTATCTTAAGTGGACTAACTCAGGAACAAAAAGCCAAACACCACATGCTCTCCCTTATAAGTGGGAGCTAAACTAAGGATATGCAAAGACATTGAGAATGGTATAATGGATACTGGAGACTCAGAAGGGGGAGACAGGGAAGGGGTGGCAGGACAAAAAAAATCACCTGTTGGATATAATGTGCACAGGTGAGGGTGGTAGGTACACTTAAACTGTTTGGCCCTCCTAAAGCTATTGAAATAAAAAAAATTTTTTTAATGTTACCGCCTATGTATGTATTTTTAAGTAACACATTTAATTTTGCTTGTTTTGAACTTTTGAAAAATGGCTGCATGTCATTTGTTTTGCAATATGCTTTTTTGCACTCAATATTGCCTCTGCAATTCATCCAAGTAGATTTTCACTTGTGTAATAATATTCAATTATCTGAATATATCACAATTTATACAAATTCCTGTTGATGTACTCTTGGATTTTTTTGGTTCTGTGCAGTCATCGACAATGCTAAAATCAACAGTTTCTACCATGACTCCTAGTGCAAGAATGCAAGAACTTCTCTGGCACTGTCCAAGAGACCTAACTGTGATGATGAAAATGTTCTATATCTATGCTGTCCAATATGATAATATGATAGACTCCCGTCATAGGTGGCTTTTGAGCACCTGAAATGGGACTACTACAATTGAAAAATTAAATTTTTATGCCCAAGCACAGCAGCTCACCCTTGTAGTCCCACCACTTTGGGATGCCAGGGCAGGAAGACTGCTTGAGCCCAGAAGTTCTAGACCAGCTTAGGCAACATAGTGAAACCCATCTCTACAAAAATGAAAATAAAAAAATTAGCTGGGCATGGTAGTGCACACTTGTAGTCTCAGCTTCTTGGGAGGTGACGCAGGGGTAGAAGGATTACCTGAGCCCAGGAAGTTGAGGCTTATGAAGTGAGCTGTGATCATGTCACTGCACTCCAGCCTGGGTGACAGAGTGAGACCTCAACTGAAAAAAGAAACAAACAGTACTGAGAAGAAGCAATGCAGTTTGAGGAATTGACCATTACACTAGGGATAGGCCTGGCGTATAAGGGTAATCCCATTCCCCTAGCCAACAATTGCTTCTGGAGAAGGCACATGACCTCATTTTGGACAATAAAAATCAGGGAGAGATTTGCTGAAATCTTCTGGGAAAGTTGTTTTTCACTCTTAGGAGAGAGTGAGAAAAAGTCAGACTTTTTTTCTGTTGGACTTGAAAGAGGAAACATGAGGGGAATGAACCCAAAGATGATGCTAACATGGTGGGTAGCTGATAACAGAAAGAAGCTAAGTTATTATCTTACTGAGCACTGCTTTCTTCTGTCCTAAAGCCCTTGCACTTGCTTTTCCCTTCTCTTAGAACTTTCTCCCACAAATCCTCACAAAATCAGATCTTTATTGCCATTCAGTCTCAGCCCAAATGATCACCTCTTCAGAGAGGCCTTGAATGCCACCACTACCACTAGCCAGTCACTATCACACCATCCTGTTTTCTTTTCTTTTTTTTTTTGAGTTGGAGTCTCACTTTTTGTCACCCTGGTTAGAGTGCAGTGGCATGCTCACGGCCACTGCAGCCTTGACCTGCTGGGCTCAGGAGATCCTTCTACCTCAGCCTTCCAAGTAGCTGAAACCGCAGATGCACACCACCACACCTGGCTAGTTTTTGTGTGTGTGTGTGATTTATTAGAGAGACGAGGTCTCACCAAGTTGACCAGGCAGGTCTTGAATCCGTGGGCTCAGGCAATCCTCTCACCTCGGCTTCCCAAAGGGCTGGGATTACAGGCTTAGCCACCACGCGCGGCCATTTTATTTTCTTTACATCACTATTTGAAATTATCTGCATTTATTGCTTGTTTGTCTCCCCCCACTAGAATGTAAGCATCAGGAGGGAGGGACCTTATCCATCTGGTTTTCCTGTGAGTTTTTATGTCTAATACGGTGCCTGATACATAGTAATGCTCAATTAATTTTGTTTATTTTTCACACTAGATTAAAGTTCCTTGAGGTTAGGGACTAAAGTTTTCCTCATTTTTTGTATTTCAAATGCCTAGTACAGTTGTTTTCTAATGGTAAGTGTTCAATAAGCAGTTGAATAAATGAATGAGAGAGAGAGAGAAATTAGAGAGAAATACAATGCCAACTTATTGCTTCTGTGGGAAATATAATTTGAAGTTGATTCTCTCCCATTTTTCCCACTGACTCTGAGAGGATTTTATGGATATAGTAATACCCCATGAGTTAAAAAATGCATTCCCTTCAAAGCACTTCACAATCTGACTGTAAGCTTCATTTCTCATCTCCTATACAGCTTCTTTCCCCCTACCATTTACTCTATACTGCTGCCACGCCAAATTCTAGAAAGCTAAATTTTATGAAAGGGATACGTTCCTGAAACCTTAACACACAATTTAAAACTTCCATAATTTTTTTGTTTTTTGAGTGGAGTCTCACTCTGTCACCCTGGCTGGAGTGCCATGGCACGCTCACAACCACCCCGGCATCAACCTGCTGGGCTCCACGATCCTTTCGCCTCAGCCTTCCAAGTAGCTGAACTACAGGCATGCACCACCAAGCCCAGTTAATTTTTGATTTATTGTAGAAACGAGGTCTTGCCAAGTTGCCCAGGCTGGTCTCGAACCCATGGCCTCAGGCAATCCACTTGCCTTGGCCTCCCAAAGTAATGGGATTACAGGGTGAGTCACCGAGCCCGGCCCGAAAACTTCCATAATTTAAAAATATTTTTCTCATAACAATAAATGTAAATTAATCGAAGGAAGTATACTATTTTTCCAGCTGAAATGGCTCCACCATGTGGCAATAGCACAAACAGTTTCTTTTTTGTTTTTGTTTGTTTTTGTGTCAGGGATTCACTGTCGTCCAGGCTGGAGTGCAGTGGCATGATTACAGCTCACCGCGGCCTCAAACTCCTGGGCTGAAGTGATATTCTTGTCTCAGCCTCCCAAGTAGCTAGGACTACTGGTGCACACCATCATGCCCAGCTAATTTTTAAAATTGTTTGTAGAGATGAGGTTTTGCTATGTTGCCCAGGCTGGGCTCAAACTCCTGGGCTCAAGCAATCCTCCTGCCTTGGCCTCCCAAAGTGCTGGGATTACAGGTGTGAGCCACCCTGCCTGGCCCAAACAGTTTCTAATTCACTTCCCCATCATCAGTTTTGAGTATATAATGCTATATATTGTGAAGGTTTCACATTGCTTCATATTTTGGTCATGTGATGAAGTGGTAGTAATAATTTATAATAAATGATTTCAAATTTGCACAATTCAAATACTCATACACTTGATTTTCTCATTGTTCCTGAATCACACTCAAAGCCATTTATGCCTCTACCTTTGCATGTGCTGTTTCCTCTGCCTGGAACTCTCTGTGAACTGCTAGCACCTAGAAGAACAGTGACGGGCAGAAATGTTATATCCAGAGGTATGAACAATATTGTGGGTGCTACAACAATAACATTTGAAAACATTGGATAATTTTTGATTAAAGACACAATTTACAACTAATGTTGAATATGCTGAAATAAAATCTGAATCTGAATCTGAAAGAATCTGAAGTTCTTTGGGCTGAAAGAGGGAAAACAAGGGTTGGATTAAGTCCACATGGAATTTAGGAGTGGCAGGGATGGTAGATGTCCTAATGCTGCCTATTCATCTGGGCTCAGATGGATGCATGTCACATTCTGGAGAAAAGTTAAAGTGAAAAAATCCTTTGTGCCCAGAAAGTCCCAGGATCCAGTATCTCAAAGCTTTATCAGGGCTAGCATCTGCTAGCTTTCCTCATCCCAGGTGGCAGGAATTATGGGAGTAAAATGAGGGGATGAGGATGGAAGGGGAAAGGGAATCTTCCCAAACTCCACTTAGATCACAATAAATCATGGGTTGAAAAACTCAAATATCCACAGGCAGTAACATAAATGAGTGAAATAAGCTAGATCTAAAGAAAAGTATGTGAGCCCCCTACATCTATTTTTGTTTTGTTTTGTTTTTTTCACTTGCTTTTAATTGGGTTTTCCAGTAAAACCCAGAAAACCTGCCAGACAAATTTTAAAAGAGCTGTTAACACTTGTTTTTTCACTTTCGATGGAGGAATGACTATCATGGGAAAACACAAAAATTTTAGGAGAGGTCAGCTACCCAGATTTGTATACAAAACTTCCCGATTCTAAATATTAACTCAAGGTTTTAAAAATTATCATTCACACCGTTAAAATAAAAATGGAAAAAAAAATTATCATTCAGGCCAAACAAAGCATCTAGAAGCTGAATTTGACCCAGTCAGTTACCAATGTGTGAACACTGAAGTATCGGAAGGCTTTCTGACCAAGGCAAATCTTGGGGTTGGCAGGAGCAACACTTAAACATGAATGAGTTTCATAGAATTGCAGAACTTTTTGTTACGATAGCTCAGACTTCCATTCAACAAAAATAGTAGTTGACCAGTACACGTTAAGGAAAGGTAAACAGCAAAGGAGGGGGCCCCAGGATGGAGAATTTGCCTTGCAACTGGCTCGTTTGCTTTAACTAGGTAGAGCTCCCACAGAAGCAATAGGCAGAAGGCATATCTGCAATAGCAGATGGTGCTGCTTCACAGAATTTATAAAGTTTTTCTTTTCTGATATTATGGATTTCATACTGGAATTTTGTTTCTGGTTGCTGTGAGGTGTCGCCAGGCTCTACAACATCTCTTCTGGCTGGAGTTAGAAGGATCGATCCTAAGAATTCTATTCTTGGAGAAATGTCTTCCTGGGTGGGTCATCTGGGGCCGACCAACTGGAAACCAGTTTTATTCTGAGCATCCTTTCTATGCCCACACGGGAGCTGAGTGCATGGGCGTGAGTCGCTGGGTGGGAAGCTGGTAATAAGGGTGCCACCCTGACGATGAGGGAGGAGCAGAAGACCTGAAAAAGAGATGTTGATAAGAATCTCCGGGCATGGGGTGGGGAAGTATAATCACTAGCATGAAAAGGGTGGCAGTAGCTGCAAAACTGGTCCCCTCCACCTTCCCCAGTGATTCCATCTCCTCCTCCTCTTTTCCAGAGTTCTTGTTCTTGCAATTGTACCCTCTCTGATATATATTTAATCTCTTATCTGTACTGATTCCTCTCTTTCATCCTCCAGGAGACATACATCTTCCATTTCTCTCAGAAGAGCTTCCCTAACATTTACCTCCCTCTAAACTCACTGCAATGTGGTTTCTGCTGACCCTGCCGTTTCATTGAAACTGCCCTCTCTTAAGATTGCCTCTGACCTGATTGTCAAACCCATTCTTACTTGATTTTTAACGCCATTCACCATCTTCTCCTTGCCTTCCCGGGATATAACTCTTTTCCTGGGATATAACTTCCTGGGATATAACCCTCTGGGTCTTCTACTATTTCTGACTGCTCTTTCTGTCTCTCTGCTGATTCCTCTGTCTTCACCTACACTTAGTATTTTATTTTATTTTTTTGAGTTGGAGTCTCACTCTGTTGCCCAGGCTGGAGTGCAGTGGTACATTCACCGCCACCCCAGCATCGACCTGCTGGGCTCTGGCGATCATTCTGCCTCAGACTTCCAAGTAGCTGGAACTACAGGCACACTACCATACCCCACTAATTTTTGATTTATTATAGAGATGAGGTCTCACCAAGTTGCCTGAGCTGGTCTCGAACCTGTGGGTTCAGGCAACCCACTTACCTTGGCCTCCCAAAGTGCTGGGATTACAGGCTGAGCCACCGAACCTGGTCCACCTATACTTTAAATGTTATTGTTTCCAGAGCTCATGCTACCTCTATACGGCATCTCTATAAGAAATAATAAATGCTGGGTGTGGTGATTCATGCCTGTAATCCCAGCACTTTGGGAGGCGGAGGCAAGAGGATTGCCTGAGCCCAGGGGTTTGAGACCAGCCTAGGCAACTTGGCAAGATCTCATCTCTTAAACAAATCAAAAAATTGGCCAGATGTGGTGGTGCGTGCAGCTACTTGGAAGGCTGGGGCGGAAGGATCACCTGAGCCCAACAGGTGGAGGCTGTGGTGGCCGTGAGCATGCCATTGCACTCCAGCTTGAGCGACAACTCAAAAAGAAAAAAGAGAAAAGAAAGAAATAGTAAAGTGCACATCACATTCTGATTGGGCACAGCCCTGCATGTACGTAGCCTGAAAAGCAGAGCCTTGACTGGATTTCAGTTTCTACTCACTATACTCAGCCAGGTACCATTGTGCTGTGAACACCCTGTACAACTGCATGCTGCAGCCTCATCTCCTTCTTGCTGTATCCTCTTTCTCCCTACAACCTTGCTGACTTTCATGGTTCCAACTCGATGTGTCTTACCTAATCTCTAGAAACCTTTTCATTATCTCTTGGACTTCTCTTCATGGGTGTCCTGTGAGTACCCCAAACTTGCCACTGAATAGATCTGCACACTTGCATACTCCCAAACATACCTATTTTTTCTGTATTCCCTCTCGGGGTTTATGACATCACCTCTCATCCTCTCATTCAACTAAAAGCTTTAAGATTATCTATGCCTCTCTCCTGTCCATGATGTCAGACTTTTGTCATCTCCCACATGGACTCATGGAATAACCTTCTTACTAGTTTCCCTATTTCTAGAGTCTCCTCCCTCTCAAATCAAGCCCTCCCCACTGCCACCAGATTTCTTTCTTTATGCAGACTTGAATGTATTTCTCCTTTGCTTAAGGATCTATTTTTGGCTTTTAATTAACCATTAGATAAAGTCCAGATGCTCAGGTGTGGCATATAAAACCCTTCATATCCTGGCCCAAACCTACTTTACCAGTCCTACACTTTGCCTCTGATCTCAACATGTACCTTGCTCTTAACCACATCAGACTATGATGCACATTTCTTAAACACGATTTTACCATGTGCTTTCATGTCTCTGTGTCTCTGCTGGTGGCACCTTGAAGGCTCTTCTTCTGTTCTTTGCGTTGTAAAATCCCATCTACTCTTCAAGATGATGCTGTCTTGCCGCCTCTTTTACCAGGTACCTCTGGCCCTAATCAACAGCTCTCTCTTCATTGATTTTACAGCACTGTTGGTATGCCGGTTAGTATGCCAGTATAGATTGTCTAAAAGTTGTTTTGCATCTTTTTCCTACTGCATTGAGTTTCTGAAGGGCAAGATTAAGTTTTATTAGTCTCCATACCATCAACAGCTTGTCCAGTGCTTGGTACATGGTAGATCCTGAATAAACATTTATAATGTGAATTGGGCAGGACGCATGAACATCATTTTGTGAAAAGACCAAGTATTTCTTTCAACAAAAATTTCTGCCGGTTCTTCTTCTTCAGATATTGAAAGAATGTCAGAATAGGACAGTTGATGGACCCCACTTAAGAGAGTTGCTATGTCATATCCCCAATCTTTAGCTGAGTATCTCGAGCCCGTAGTTTGTTTTGGTTTTTATTTTATTTTTCTGAGTTGGAGTCTCACTCTGCCACCCAGGCTGGAGGGTAGTGGCACGTTCCGGCAACTGCAGCTTCGACCTTCTGGGCTCAGGTGATCCTTCCACCTCAGCCTTCCAAGTAGCTGGAATTACAGGCACACTCTACCAAGCTCAGCTCATTTTTCTTGATTTATTGTAGAATTGAGGTCTTGCCAAGTTGCCCAGGTTGGTCTCGAATCTGTGGGCTCAGGCAATCCTCTCACCCTCGGCCTCCCCAAAGTTCTGGAATTGTAGGCCTGAGCCACCACGCCCAGCCGTAGCTGAGTATCTCTAGGGACATAGAGATGGTGAGTCCTCAAATGACTGATTAGTGCCTGACAGTATGACTTTTTCCAGATAGAGTTCCTTAGAACAGGTGATGATTTTGAATCTAAGACCTAGATTCTAGGTTCTACAAAAAACTGTCTTGAATAGCAGAAACAGAGCTTCCATGTTAAGGCAGATATGTGTGTACCTGTTTTATCATCTGCGGGGTCCATCTCACTAAGGGTTGAGATCGCAGAGCATGAAAAACAATATAAACAAAAACAAGGTTTTCACAACCGCAAACCCTTGGGAAACAGCTGAGTTATCTTGGAAGCCGAGATGGAAGCATCATTTCCAGGTATTGTAGAGTCTGGCAAAACAGATTCTCTGCAATATCGATGCCTGAGGCTGACTTCTGCCGTCCCCCTCAGTAAAACCCCACAGTCCATGCTGCGCTGTATAGGAGACACTCACGGACTCCATGGGGCCCAGATGGCCAGTTTTCTCAAAATGAGCAGATGTCTGCTTATAGAATTGTGGCAGTGGCGTTTCAGTGGGTGGGAAAGAGCTCGCTTCCAATTTCCCCTCAAATACAAGAAATCGGTTCTGACTAGAATCCAAGCAACAAGTTGCTGTTGAGAACGCAGGGGTGGGTCAGCAAAGATAGCCCGTGGGAAGAGCCCTCGTGTGCCCGTCGTGCGACGTGTCAGCCAGGCCTAAGCCGGCCGATTAATTATGGGGCCCCTCCCGCCCGCCTCGAGCCCCGTTTTGGCTTCTCACAAAGCTTCACGGGGACACTCCCCCGATGCCAGTCCCGTACTCGGGGCCTGGGCCGGCGTGCAGCCCCCCGGGCTCGCTCCGCGGCACCGGCCAGATCCCGGGAGGGCGCCCTCGTGACCCGGAAGCGCGATCGCAGATGGCCGGGGGCTCCGGCGCCGCCCGCGCGGACGGCGGGCAGCGCAGGGTGAGCGCACGTCCGCCAGCCCCGGCTGGGACGGCCTCGGGGCGCGCACCCGCGTGGGCACGGCCCGACCCGGCACGTCAGCGGGGCCGCCCCCGTCGGCCCTCCCCCGGGCGGGGCCACCCCGACGGCGCTGACTCAGCAACGCGTGGGGGGAGTTTTGTCCCTCCGCGGACCCCGTTTCTCTCGGCCTCAGCCTCCCCGCCGCCAGCGAGCCGGTTTCCTTTTTCCGGCGCTCGGGGTGCGAGAGGCTGGTTGTGGCACCGAGGCGGCGAGCGGCAGTGCAGCCCGGCGCTCGCCCGAGGACCCTGGAAACCGCCGTCACCCCGCCGGGCCGCGTGGGCGCCATGAACCCTGCGGGTGAGGCGCCGCTGCTCCGCCGCCGAGGCCCGCGCGGTCCTCTCTGGAGCAGCTCCGCGGTGCCCGGGAGGCCCGGCGGCGGGGCGGGCCGGGGCCGGGGCCGGGGCCAGGGGCGGTGGCGGGGATGGAGCTTCCTGGGCGGGCTGGGGCGGCCTGGAGGGAGGCAGCCTCGTGGAGGGGGACGCCGGTGAAGGGCTTCCCCGCCGCAGTGGTCTCCTCGGGATGCGCTCACGAAGTTACTCCCGGGAGGTGGGAGCCCCGGATCTGCCCTCCTCCGCCTCTTTTTGGTATCGAAATCCCGTGTGGTCTTCCGACAGGACTGAATTCGGAGAAGGTGGCGGCTCTGATTCAGAAACTGAATTCCGACCCGCAGTTCGTACTTGCGCAGAATGTCGGGACCACCCACGACCTGCTGGACATCAGTCTGAAGAGGGCCACGGTACAGCGCACTCAGCACGTGTTCCAGCACGTCGTGCCTCAGGAAGGCAAGCCGGTCACCAACCAGAAGAGCTCAGGTGAGGCCTTACACTTCTCGTGTACTTTACTTGACCTTCCTGACAGACTTCTCATTTTGGTGTCTTGTTTAAGAATGGACTCAGGGGAACAGGGTTCCCACCGAAAGAACTTGTAGTAAATTCTTAGAGTATAGGCACAGGTAAAGACAAGTCTAAGAACTTACCCGGGTGGCTTGTTTTGGCGCTGTTGGTTTGTTGTTGAGTACTGAAGTGTCAAGTCCATGATCATATATTTGAATGTAATTCACTATACTCTGTCCTGATGTTATTATGATTGTAGCCCATGTCTTGCAGGTGCATGTTCTTGGTCACAAAACAGACCAATGCAAAAATGTTCATGCCCTGGAGGACTCCCCAGAATTGCCCCGAAGGCCATATACAAATGTGTAAAATTGAAAAGATACAATGTAATTACATCAAAATGTCATCAAATATTACTTTTAAATATGCTTCTTGGTTACAGCTGAAGCTAGTGTGCTAAAGGGCTCAGTTCCCACTAAACTAAGCCAGTTTGTAATACAGAAAAAAATTAAGTTCTCATGCCTTACTTACTGGTCAAGAAGTCTTGTTTTGCTATTTACTGTCTAATCTAGCTAGAAAAACAGCTAAGAAGAAAGGGTGGTTATCCAGGAATATAAATAAGGAGAACAAAATTGTACTGAAAGGATTTTTAAAAGTCTTTATTAAACTTAAAAACTACTCCCAGTATGTCTCTCTTGACAGCACATCAGTGTTTGTTCAGAGCCAGTCAGAACTCATAAAGTGTACATTTAATGTAATTTTATTGCATGTACATTATACCTTAGTAAAGTTGATTTTTAAATTTAAGGAAAAAATTCAAGACCTTCTAATAATTAATGTTTTGCTATAGAAGAAAGTGCTTGGGTGATATGAGCTCTCAGGCTACAAATGATCCAGTTAGTAATGCCACAGTGGTTTTACATAGTTTAGATTGAAGTACTTTCTTAGGGAAAAGCCTGGAAGTGTTCCTCTGGAGCAGGTCGGGTCATATACCTTCTGTAGTGTCACTTTTATATACAAAAGGTCCAAAGAGTACATGAGCTGTGTAGGTTATTTTAATGCAGTTTTCACGTTGACAGTGCATCCTGATTTCCTTCACTAGAAGCATGTGGTGTATAGAAGAGAGGTGGTAGACAGGTAAACCTAAGGTAAAGGCATTAGTGACGTTCAAAAAACACTAGAGTTACTTATTTTACATTTTTTCTAGTTACAAAATTATTCTTGTTCATGTAGAATATTTGCAGAGTACCCAGTGATTATTTTTTCTATATATCCATCAAGTCTTTATTCTGTGTTTGTGTTTAATATCAGTTGATAACCTACAGATTATTAGGTAACCTACTTACCTTATTCACTTACCAATATCTTGTGAACATATTTTCATATCAGTAAGAAAATTATGCCCAAATCTAAGTTGAGGTTTTTCCCTCTTAATTTTCTTTTAGAAAATAGAGAATTTTCCTATATTCTAGGTAGGCCTTACCAATAATGCTTCTGGGCACTAATTTATTTTGAAATAGAGTATAATTTAGAAAGGACATTTTTCTGAAATAACCTCAAACCCAGTTAATACTAGTACTAGTTTTGTATACTTACAAAGATCATTTGATTGAATCAGATATTTCTTTTTTTGTAGGGACAGGGTCTCGCTGTGTTGTTGCCCAGGCTGGTCTTGAGCTCCTGGCCTCAGGTGATTTGCTCACCTCAGCCTCCTAAAATGTTGGGAATATAGTTGTGAGCCACCACACCCAGCCTGAATTTTTTTTTAAAAGGCTAAATATTTGAACATAGTATATTCCTAGGACATGATCTCATATGGAAATGTTGGGTATCATTGTAAATAAGCCTTTTAAAGATCACTTAAATTAGTACAGTAGGTAGTAGCGTTGTGGGGTTTATGGTTATACACTTATAGGACAAGTGAAGAATGATTGTATGCTTGGCATAAAATTTTCAAGGAAGCCGGGCTCGGTGGCTCAGCCTGTAATCCCGCACCTTTGGGAGGCTGAGGTGAGTGGATTGCCTGAGCCCGTGGGTTCGAGACCCGCCTGGGCAAGCAAGACCTCATCTCTACAATAAATCAAAAAAAATTAGCCGGGCGTGGTAGTGCGCGCCTGTAGTTCCAGCTACTTGGAAGGCTGCAGTGGCCGGGAGTGGCCACTGCACTCCAGTCT
>CAUYQG010049349.1:0-12782 GCA_963574415.1 Tarsius wallacei | reverse complement strand
TCCACTCACCTAAGCCTCCCAAAGCGCGGGATTACAGGCTGAACCACCGAGCCCGGCTTATGATGGACATCTTAACAATGTTGATTCTTCCAATCCATGAGCATGGAGTATTTTTCCATTTGTTTGTGTCATCTTTGATTTCTTTGAGTAGTGTTTTGTAGTTTTCATTGTCTTTCACTATTGCTTAATGGACAGAAATTGAAAGCATTTCCCCTGAAACTGGAACAAGACAAGGCTGCCTACTTTCCCCCACCTGTTTAACATGGTGTTGGAAGTCCTAGGAAGAGCAATCAGATAAGAGAAGAAAATCCGGATATCTAAATAGTATCTAAATAGGAAAGGAGTAAGGTCAAGTTATCCTTCTTTGCTGATGATATGATCCTATACCTTGAAAATCCAAGAGAATCTCCCCAAAAACTTCTTGCACTACTGATAAAGGACTGTGGCAAAGTCAGGGTACAAAATCAACATGCAAAAGACAGTTGTATTTTTATACATCAACAACAAACAGCCAGAGAACTAAATAAAAACACAATCTCATTCATAATAGCAACAACAAAAAAAGAAATACCTCCCCATCCTGTTTTTTAAATGCAATAATTATGAATACCTCTTACTGTAAAAGCTTACTGCAAAGGTATCTGAGGAAGATAAAAACTGTTTCTTCCCAAAATATAGATCATACTAAAAGAGAAAAAAAATCTCTTTAGGTATAGAGTTCAAAATATTTTGAGTTCTGCATGAATAATGACCACTCGAGCACATTACCTTCTAACAAGAAGAGCTTGGAGCACAAACCTAAGGCATGTAAAGAGTTAATGTCAAAAATTTGTTTAAAAGAGAACGCCCTTGAAGGACTTACTATTCTTGGTTTTAATGCATAATATGAAACCACAGTAATCAAGACAATGTTCCTTTGATTAAAAGGTAGTTCACTGCAATGAAACAGAATAGAGAGTACAGAAACAGACCCACACATATGTTGTCAATTATATCATGTCAAATATGTCAAGAGATTAAATGCGGGAAAGGAATGTCTTTTCCACAAATGGTGATGAATCAACTGTATGTCGATGTATTTTTTTTTTTTTTTTTTTGAGTTGGAGTCTCACTCTGTCGCCCAGACCGGAGTGCAGTGGCCGCTCCCGGCCACCGCAGCCTCGACCTGCTGGGCTCCGGTGATCCTTCCGCCTCAGCCTTCCAAGTAGCTGGAACTACAGGCGTGCGCTACCACGCCCGGCTAATCTTTTTGATTTATTGTAGAGATGAGGTCTCGCTTGCCCAGGCGGGTCTCGAACCCGCGGGCTCAGACAATCCACTCACCTCAGCCTCCCAAAGGCGCGGGATTACAGGCTGAGCCACCGAGCCCGGCTTCGATGTATTTTTTTTTAAAAAAGGAACATCAATCCAACTTCATATCATATTGGACCTAAAAAATTTTCTAGAAGAAAACATGTGGAAAATCATTGAGACCTAGGAATAGGCAAAAAATATTCTTAGAACAATAAAAAAGCATGAGCCATAAAAATATATATGTAATTTTATAAAAATTTAAAATGTTTGCTCTTCAAAAGGCAATAACAAAACAAGAATTAAGCATACTGAAATAAAATATTTGAAACAGAAATATCACACAAGTTACCTGAGTGTAGAATATATATGTAAAGGACTCTTATAACTCAATAACAGAACAACATAACTAAAAGGGGGCAAAAGATTTGAGCACAGAATTTACAACAGAAGATACACAATAAGCACAGAAAACATCTTCAAAATTATTAGTCATCGCAGAAACTCAAATTAAAACCATGAAGAGTACTATGATACTACAATTAGCATGGCCAAAAGTAAAATAACTCACCATACCAAGTGTTGGTAAAAATAAGAAGCAACTGAAATTCTCATGCACTGCTCAGCAGAATGCGAAATGGCACGGGTACTTTGGAAAGCCGTTTTCAATTTTTTAAAAAAAGTTTTTAAAAAACTACCATATAAAATATTATGTAGCCATAAAGAAGGACAAACATATGGACTTTATAGCAACTTGGATGGATTTAGGGTCTATCATACTCAGTGATCTATCACAGAAACAAAGAACAGAGTCCCACATGTTTTCACTCATAAGCAGACCCTGAGCATTTACCACAATACAATAAATAAGGGATTGACAGCTGTGGGAAACTGCAAGGGAAGGGGGGACACACCTCATCAACAAAGGTACCGGCATAATGACCATTTGTATACCTGACCCTGAATTGTACCCCACATCTTCAAAATAAAAATAAATAATAAAAAAAATTTAAAAATTTAAAAACCACCATATAAATAGTGTTCAAAGACTTGTAAATCAGTGTCCATCGCAACTTTATTTGAAATCGTCCCAAACTGGAAAAGATTCAAGGGTCTGTCAATAGGTAGTGGAGAAACAAATTATGGTATATTGGTTCAATACAATACTACTCAGAAACAAAGAGAACTAACTGTTGATCCATGCGACAATGTGATGGATCTCAAAATTATTATGCTGAGTGAAAGAAATTAGACAAACGAGTATATACTGCATGACAACATTTACAGAAGATTCTAGAAAATGTGAATTATCTATAATGGCAGAAGTCAGATCAGTGGTTTTCTGCAAATTAAGAATAGAGAAAAGTTTGGAAGTAGGGACAAAATTGTTCCTCTATTGAGTATGGTAATGAATTCATGGAATTCGTGCACATATATGTCAAAATTAATGAAATTATACACTTTAAATATGGGTAGTTTGTTGTATATCGTCTCCTTCAATAAATTGGTAAAAAAAAAAAAATTGAAAGACTTGGCCCATATTTTATTATCGCCTTCTGATGATGAAGTGGAAATTAAGAATAAAACTACTAAAATTTGTAGCCATGTTCACAAAGCAGAAACTCTGATGGAGACCTCTCCCTTTTTTCTAGAAGTAATAATGTCTCATGGAGAGCCGGTTAAAGGGATAGATGGTTGGAGTGGAACAGGAGAGAATAATGTGAGGAAAGGCAACTCTTTGAGGAAGAACCAAAACTCCATTTCTGCAGAGACCAGACTAGGAACAAGTGAGTTGGAATCCAGAAGAGATACAGGTTCAAAAAGACTGTGGAATGTTGATACTTTGGCCCCACCCTTGAAAGTCATCCTAAATTCAATTTGTGGTCCAAGAAGTGCCCGGGCTCACAGATAAGGGAAAAACTCAGTGAGTGCTCAATGCTCAAGTATCCGGGAATTGTGTGCACCCAAGTAAACCATGTAAGCCCCTAAACAGGGAAACAACTGGTCTGTCCAGGCTGTTTATCACTTGGGTGGGACCATTTCACGGAGCCTCCAGACTTCTTCCAGCTGTAGTGTGAGGAGTCCAGAAAGTCAAGTTTGGAGTCTCCTTCCAGACATCGTCTTCCTGTCATATTCCAGGATGCTTAGAAATGTCCTGTAAACTATGGAGCAGAAATAGGATGGTGGAAGGAAAAGTTGCAATCCTCGTACCTTTGGACCAAACTGAGAAAATCTAGGAGCATTTCAAACTTAGAACATAGGGGTCATATATCAAATTGATATTTAAAACAAATTAGATTTAAAACTATACATGGCTTTTCAACCTACAGTGTTACTTTGGTTTTTTCTCTTTGTTATTTTTGCTGTCTTCATAAAATACTGATTAAGGAGGATGTCTGGATCAGATGGATTTACTCAAGAGGCCAACTGAAGTCAATCATCTGACAGTTAAAATAGGTCTACCAAGTAAGCAGCACACCTTGTAGATTATATTCTGATGACGATTTACTCCTATCTACTCCTGTTTCTGCTCACATTTGACCACAGAACAATTCTCCTACCTCAGCCACAGAGTCCTCAATCTTCTGGCTTTAAGTTATTGTCTAAGGTTTTTGGAAGATGCCCTTTTTAGTAAGATTTAATAGACAACAGTTTACCCTTACTACAGGTTTCTGTCTTTGCCATGACAGCACACATGTATAGACAAAACAAAATAAAAATCCACAGATAAAATGAGGTGAAATATGGAAAGACACCAGTCATCTGGAAAGAAACATATACATCACAGGGGTGAAAAGATAAAAATAAAAAATAGAACTCTTGATTAACAAACCATGAAGAAAGGTAAAACATGTATTGTTTCTGTGATTTTGCCTCTTCAGATCAATAATTTCATATTTTTATTTCATTTTATGCTACTGTGGTTTTGTTTTGAAAGAATCATTCAAGTTTCTCATAACAAAAGTTAGCACAAATAAAAATACAAAGTGTAGGACTAGCCCTAGTCTTAGAGTTGTTTTTGTATCCAAATTCTATTGCCTTTTGAAGCATTGGTGAAGTATTATTTTAGATCAGTTAAATAGAGCATCCCTGAAACATGATTTTTAAAACTGGGCTAAAGTGTTATTGGCTCTTCTAATTCACTAATAACAGAGGACATTGTTTAGAAAAGTACATGAAGATTTGGTTGTATACAAAAGTGATCATTTTTAACTCTAAAATTTGTTTTTTGTGTGACCCTAGGCAAGTTTCTAATTTTTTTGTTCCCATTCATAACATCAGGATATTATTACTTACAGTATAAGAGTTGTGAATTTTCAAGGCGATAATATAGAAAAAGAACACTGGTATTGCCATCTCTTACACTCAAAATTCAAATTTTTGTTTTTAGAATATGTGTTGAGAAATTTCTGTGCTGGAAAATTAGGATAAATTCATTCTTGGAGACAGTAGAAAGGCCAGTGTGTGTGGTTATCTACGTTATCCATCATCAGAGGTCAATGGGCATTTGTGTTATTTCCTGTTGTATTAGAGATTAAGAGACTGTATTGTTTCTCTCCTCGTGATTAGAGAGAAAGGTAGAAATAGGCATTCTTCCACTATTTCTAAAGCTGCACCAAGATGAGAGGAAATATCAATACCTATTGGTAAAACACACAGCTTCTAGAGTCAGCTGCTTGGAACTGCAACCAGCTCTGTCTTGTATTAACTCTATGACCTTGGGCAATTTTCTTCATCTCGGGCCTCAGTTTCTCTTCTCTAAAATACATAAGATTGTTTTGGGATTAACTTCGTTATCACAGGAAGAACAACGCCAGGCACAAGCAAGTACTCAAAAAATAATTGCCCTTAATATTTCTCTTGTAGTTTTCTTAGCCTCAAGCCAACAATTAGCCTTCACTTGAAAAAGGAATCTAATATCCTATTTTCATTCTTGATATGAGACACATGAATGCAGATAGGGCATAGTAAGTATGCAATGCTCCGACCTCAAGCTTCATTACTCATTCATTGGGGAAGAGGAGAAGAAAAAGACTTTCAAAGGGAAAACGTGATGAACATGATTTTTTTTTTTTTGCTATGATAGTATGAAAAGGATTTTTTTTTTTTTTTTTTTTTTGCTTGCTTGCTTGTTTTTCAGTTTTGTGCTGTCCAAAAGCAAAGTTAAGAGAAAGGTCATGGAGACCAGTTTGAGAGGAATTGAAAAGTGAGGAGGAGGGAAGGAAAAGCCACTTCTCTATATTTACTAGCAATATTTCTGAGGGAAAACGGTGAGGAAAAATTGAGATAAATAGTTGTGATTTGCTCTCCTGCACTCTATTTTCTACCCATCAGTATGTCCTGTCAGTTCTTCCACCAAATACAGCCCAAATATGCACCTTCTCACGGACTGTGCGAGTGCATCTCTGGCCCAATTCTTCCTGTAAATTTCAGTGGCCCTGCTGAAGGGACCTTCCCGACTATTCTGGCCCGGAGTGCACTGGCCACTCAGCAGCCTGAATGATCTTCCTAAAGTGTACGTTATATCACTTCACCATCCTTTTAAAAACTCCTCTGGCTAACAGTTCCTCTTAGAATAACACTCTAAGGTATAAAGTGCTATTTCTGGAGAAGCGTTTTTTCTCTTCTTCCCACTTAGAGTTCTGTCTCCCAAATCTTTTTTTTTTTTTTAATTTTTATTTTAAATATGTGGGGTACAATTCAGGGTTGGGTATACAAATGTTCATTATGCAGGCACCCTTGTGGATGAGGTGTGTCCCCCACCCCCAGCAGATTCCCACTACTGCCAATCCCACCTCCGCCCTCCCCTGGCAGTTTCCCACTACTGCCAATCCCTTTCTTATAGTATTACCATAGTTGTTCAAGGTCCACTTATGAGTGAGAACATGTGATACTAGGTTCTTTGTTTCTGTGATAGATCACTCAGTATTATAGACTCTAAGTCCATTCAAGTTGCTGAGAAGATCATAATTTTGTCTTTCTTTATGACTGTGCAATATTCCATCATGTATATGTACCATATTTTTTTTATCAGTACTCTTTCAATATGTAGCACGGTTGGTTTCATGTTTTTGCTATTGTGAATGCTGTAAAAAACAAGTATGTACAGGTATCTTTTTCATAGTGATTTGAGTTCTTCCAGGTATTTTCCCAGTAGGGGGATTATGAGGTTGTATAAGAGGTTGATTTTTAGATCTCTTAGGAATCATCTCACTGTTTTCTACAGAGGCTGTACTAGTTTACACTCTCACCAACAGTGTAGAAGTGTTCCCTTTTCACCGCATCCTCTCCAGCATTCATTGTTTTTTGAGTTATTGATGTTGGCCATCCTGACTGGAGTTAGATTGTATCTCAGTGTGGCTTTAATTTGCATTTCTTTGATGATCAGCGAGGCTGAGCATTTGTCTTCCTTTGAGACCAGTGTTGGCTGCTCATATGTCTTCTTTTGAGAAGTGTCTATTCATATCTTTTGCCCAATATGTAATGGGGCTTTTTTTTTTTTTGGCACATTTGAGTTCCCTGTAGATCCTAGGTGTTAGGCCTTTGTCAGATATACAGTTGGCAAGTATTTTTTTGCATTCTGTGGGCTGTCTCCCCACTCTCTCAATGGTTTTTTTGGCTTTGCAGAAGCTTGTTAGTTTGATCTTCATATCAGACAAAATACCCTTTAAGTTATCAAAAATAAAAAAAGAGACAGAAGGCCACTACGTAATGATAAAAGGTTCAATCCATCAACAAGAAATACCCATTCTAAACATACATGCACCCAACATAGGAGCACCAACTTTCATAATGCAGCTTCCAGGTACACTAAAAATGTTATTGACTCTAACACTATCATAGCTAGGGACTTAAACATCCCACTAACAACCCTGGACAGATCATCAAGACAAAAAGGTTACAAGTGGATCCATAACCTCAAGGTGATGCTTGACCAAATGGACTTAACTGATACCTATAGAACACGTCACCCAACAACTACAGAATGTGCATTCTACTCTTCACCACATGAGACATACTCTAAGATTGACCACATCCTTGGCCATAAATCAAGCATAAACAAATTCCACAAGATTGAAATACTGTCATGCACCTTCTCAGACCACAGAGAAATAAAAATAAGTATCAGTGCGAAAAAAGTTCCCTCACACCGGGCTTGTTGGCTCAGCCTGTAATCCCAAGCCTCAGGAGGCTGAAGTGAGTGGATTGCCTGAGCCCGCGGGTTCGAGACCCACCTGGGCAACTCAGCGAGACCTCATCTCTACAATAAATCAAAAAAGTAGCCGGGCGTGGTAGCGCGCTTGTAGTTCCAGCTACTTGGAAAGCTGAGGCGGAAGGATTGCCGGAGCCCAGCAGGTCGAGGCTGCAGTGGCCGGGAGCGGCCACTGCACTCCAGCCTGGGCAGCAGGGCGAGACTCCAAGTCAAAAACAAAACAAAACAAAACCAAAAAAAGATTTTTTTAAGGTTGCTCATCGGACATTTGAAGGACTGATATTGGAAATTACACCTTTTGGTTGTAATTGTGATCACCAGGATCATGTAACTCTTTTCCTTTTATTGTTTCCGTGTAAGCATCATGTGCTGAAGAATTTAAATTTTCCCATGCCTCCTAGCATGAATGCTAATCAGTGTTTACAAGTCATGAATTTCTCCTTAAACCATCATGCTTTCTTTTCTAGAGAGTAATTTATTTGGAAGGGGTTGAGGTGCAGATCAAGTTGCTTTTGTATCATGAATGAATGGGCATTAAGAACTTTGCTTCTAAGAATGATCTTTTCCTTATTGAGAAAGATCTTTTTGTTTTTAGTTGAAATGTCTATAAATAAATTTTTATCTTGTTAATAATTACAGGATCGTAGACAGTTATCCACTCTTTCCTTATGCCTGATGCCTGAGTACATTCAAAAATAGTTTCATAAATAAGCTGGCAGAACTTTAGTTTCTAAGACTTTATTCTTGTGACCTAGTAGTACAAAATTACCCTACTTTTAAAGAAGTACAGTGTTCTCCTTCTCCCTTTCATTTAAATTTGAATTTAAAATGATCAACATTCATTAATAAAAAGATTTTTAAAATAATTGTCACAAAATTTGTCATAAAAATAAAATAACTGTGAAATATATAAAATGAAAGTTACAGAACGTTTTCTTTTGAGAAGTAAGTATTGTTAATAGATCAGGCTGTTTATTTCTAGACTTGACTCTCCACATACATAATCTTAACTAATGTCTATTTTATATTACCTCTTTTATTTGGTATTTCTATTTAAAGTTGATGCTTTTTGAAGTTTTTCCTTTTAAGAAGAAATGTCTATTGGGGGAACTTTCTAAATACCATCTCTTTCAACAGAACTTTCTCAACAATTTCCAAGCTGCCAAAGAAGCTTTGAGCACAGCCACGGTCCAGGCTGCAGAAAGAGCAGCTTCCAGCATGAAAGACTTGGCTCAGAAGAGTTTCCGCCTTTTGATGGATATCAATTTGAAAGCACCAGTTATTATTATTCCCCAGTCTTCAGTGTCAGCTAATGCTGTTATAGCAGATCTGGGTTTAATTAGAGTTGAAAACAAATTTAGCTTGGTTCCTATGGAACATTATTCTCTTCCCCCAGTCATTGATAAAATGAACATTCAGCTCACTCAGTTGAAGCTGTCCAGGTATAAATATATAGTCTAATTCGTGTGTTACTTACTAGAGATAGGATTTTCATAGAATTTTTGCCTGTGGTAAAATGCCTAATAATTTGTGGTTTTCATTCCTTATTTCTTCTAATTATAAGAGCTTGACCATTGGTTTTTTGGTTAACCTCATAGAACCTGTATTTTTGTCTTACTAAACTTAAAAATGTAATTTTTTCATCCTATAAAAATCACCTATTATAAAATTATAGTTTACTTAATATTTAATTTAAATTTATTTTTAACCTTGCACATAGCTATTTAGGTGGGAGAAAACTTCCTAAATGTAATAAAATTTAGGATTTGTGTCTTATTTTTAAATCTCATCACATTTGGGAATTTTTAGTGAGGTATCAAAAGGATTATTGAATCCAAATGGGAAAGTCTTGTCTCTATTGAATGGCTAGAGTACCTACTTGATGGTGCACATATTTGTTGGCAGGCATGCTAGAATGACTGTTACCATATATTCATTTACTTTTTGATTTGGTGAATTTTTCCTCTTGAATTTGGGGAAGTACTAATAACATATTAAGGGCTAAGTATAAGATCACTTTCTTTATCCTCTAGTTTCAGTAGGATATAACGTTTGTATGCCATTGTACTAGTTGCTGTACCAAACAGTCTTTGTGAAAGATAGTAAATAATGCCATAGTCATACTGTTTGAAAATTATGTCTTTGTAATTGTTGTATAGGTTTTGTTTTAGATAGCTCTGCATATAATCTTGATTTATTCTGATTCAGATTGATTTGTGAAAAGAAGTATGTCCTAAAGGTATCCTGATAGCAGCCTTTATTTAGTGTTTATGAAAATGTTATTTGGAAACTGTTATATAGTATAATAGTCCTAATTTAAAAATGTAAATTTCAAATAAGAAATAAATTCTTGTTTTCTTTCAGAACTATTTTGCAGGCTAACTTGCCACAACATGACATTGAAATTTTAAAACCAGTCAACTTGCTTTTGTCTGTACAGCGAAATTTATCAGCAACGTGGTATGTGCACATTCCAGGGATGGAGATAAAAGGAAAACTAAAACCTATGCAGGTGAATATCTAGTACATAATATATGAAAATCACTTGATAGCCAGCCTTTTATTGTTGATCATAGTGTAGTTCTAGTATATACCAGAATGTAGAGGAAACTACATTTAAAGGGAATGCTTTAACTGCAAATGAGGTCATCCTCATTCCCCCAACTTTTCTTTATTTCATCATAGTTGGATGATATTTGGTAAAACAAGCAAGAAGTCTGAGATAAAACCTATTGGAATTTACTAAAAATATTATTCTTAATTTTGGAAAATTCTATTAAAGTTTTAACACAGCTAAATTGCAAAACCTTGCGATATGATTCCGGCTACCACACCCAAAGTACCTTAGGAGCATTTTCAACGTGTAAAGACCCTCTTTTAATTGAAAATGGATAACATTTTGAATAGGCAAATGTGTTTATTTGGTAAGCATATAATTCAGCATTAATGTTAATAGTATAGTTAGCAGGTTCCATGTCAGCTCAGAGGAGGAGATGAGACTAATTGAAGATAGTCATGGAGGTGCAAGAATCCTTGTGTGCCTTTGTGTGAAACTGTTGCGACCAAACAGCAGGGAATGGGGTTGGGAAGGGAGAGGCTAAGCAAATAGAGTGTGTGGAAAATAAAGATTTCGTAGTTTAGTGGGTTTTGATGTGTGTGATTATTTCAGAGTTGGTTCCGAGATAAAATAGGAAGGGACAGAGAAGCAGAATTCTTTTGGGGAAGAAGTTAAAATTGAGCTTCTTGTGGAAGTGAAAGGTTTCTGTTCATATGTACTAGGGGATATAGTAAATGAAGAAGAATTATTGAACTATATCTGTTTGGGGCATTCATAGAGTGGACTGTGTTCCAGAGGATGGGTAGCTTCTCTTAATTTCTCCCTTGCTGCTAAGAGATTAGATCTAGAACTAATATTTAACTCTTCCTTTCAAAGATCGTTTGGTGTAGGCTTATTAAAAACAAAAGTAAAACCTAAATGTCTGTCAGGAGCCAAATGTCAATAAAATTATGGTATATTCATATAATAGACATTGCAAAGAAGATAAAGTAAATGTAATAAATGTAAAAGTGATAGACATTGTAAAGAAGATAAAGTGAATGACTAGAACTCTATGAAACAAAATGGATATATCTTAAACATAATGAAAAAATTGAGTTGCAAAATGATAGGACACTTCTGTAGCATTTCACATTTTATAATAGGCAAGACAGTGCTATACATGTTGTTTATAAGAGATACAATAGTGGTAAGTATAAGAAAGCATTCATAGCAATAATAATTCTCTAGTTCAGGGTAGTGTCTTTCTCTGAGAATGAGAGGAGATGGGAATGAGGCCTCAGGGAGGTTTATTTGGGCCTTTGGCCATATCTGGAATTGAGAAGCAAGATCTGAAGGAAATGTAGCAGCTTGCTAAGGTTTGACAGAGCTAGGTAGTAGATCCACAGGGGGAGGGTTATAGTAATCTCTGTCCTTTACCTTTATGCTTGAAGCATTTCAAAAGAAACAAGGAAAAAGTAACAGAGCTGCTAGGTTAACATCAAAGTATGATCATTACTTTAACCAAAAGGATCCTTGTTAACTCAGGAATGCAGCCACAGTGGATAAGGTCTCTACTTCCTAATTTGTCAGCAAGCCAATCCTCTCTAACCCCCCTCTTTGGTCATAGTCTGTATAGTTTCCCTGGGTTTGGGGTGTAGCTAAGAAAGACTGTCGGGCAGGTGACCCCAACAGGTTGTTTTGTGTAGATCAGTTTGACAGTTCTTAAAGAGCTGTGGGGCCACCTTTCAGAATTGTCCTTCGTACTTGCTGAAGGTGAGCCTAGTAGATGATATGGTTGCTCTTTTTGTCCACAGAAGACTGAAGGAGGTGGAAAAGCTAGATACTCTTCAAACAGCTGTGGTATCTTGGTTGGTATTACAAAAGAGAAATAATAGATAAAAAAGTTTAAGGAGTTAAAGATACACCTGCTGTCTGAGAACTGGGGCTTGAGACCGACAAATCCCTGGTCATTATCTTGTGCTAGAATACCTCTGTATTTTCACTTAGACCAGGAACTAGGCAATTTTAGGGGACACAGCATACTGAGCATTCAGAAATTTGATGTGCACTTATGCTTGTTTGTGTGAATGTGTGTGTGAGTGCTTGAAATATGCCTTTTGGACCAGTGTGTCTTACAGAAGGTAGAAAGATGGGAAGCTCCAAGGAAAGCACTGATTTAATGTGTCTTAGCAAGGTCAGCTGGCAGCTTCATTCCTTCTAGTTGTTTCATGTTGTTCTGCAGCCACCTGTGTGGAAGATGGCATTATTCCTTTTTAAAGACTAAGAAATTTGAGAAGGAGGCTAAGAAACTTGACAACAAGATAGCTTAAAAGTGTGTAAAGCTGATACAGATCTTCTGATTTAAAGCCCTAGCTTTTTTCCCCCCATGCATACCTTTTATAAGAGATGAAGAAGATGCTGCCTTTCTGTTTTTGTTTTTAAAACTTTTGGTAGCCGGGCTCGGTGGCTCAGCCGGTAATACTGTGCTTTGGGAGGCTGAGGTGAGTGGATTGCCTGAGCCTGCGGGTTCGAGACCCGCCTGGGCAACTTGGCGAGACCTTATCTCTACAATAAATCAAAAAAATTAGCTGGGCATGGTAGTGCGTGCCTGTAGTTCCAGCTACTTGGAAGGCTGAGGCGGAAGGATCGCCGGAGCCCAGCAGGTCAAGGCTGCGGTGGCCGGGAGCGGCCACTGCACTCCAGTCTGGGCGGCAGAGTGAGACTCCAACTCAAAAAAAA
>CAUYQG010049348.1:0-21545 GCA_963574415.1 Tarsius wallacei | reverse complement strand
GAGTTTTATGACAGTACTTCTGGTTTTTAAGAAGGCTATTTGGCTTCATAACAGGGCCGCTTCCTAAAAGTACGAGTGATGTCGCTTTTACATATTGCACGTACCAGGCGGGCTTCATAATCATCAGGGCTGAGTTTCAATCTGGTAAAATGTTACAAGGGTGACAATTTTTTTTTTTTTTTTTTTTTTGAGTTGGAGTCTCACTCTGTCGCCCACCCTGGAGTGCAGTGGCTGCTCCGGGCCACCGCAGCCTCGACCTGCTAGGCTCAGACAATCCTTCCACCTCAGCCTTCCAAGTAGCTGGAACTACAGGCGTGCGCTACCATGCCCGGCTAATTTTTTGATTTATTGTAGAGACGAGGTCTCACCAAGTTGCCCAGGCGGGTCTCAAACCCGCGGGCTCAGGCAATTCACTCACCTCAGCCTCCCAAGGTGCAGGATTACAGGCTGAGCCACCGAGCCCGGCCAAGGGGTGACAATTTTTAAAAAAGGAATGGGGAGGTTGGGCGTAGTGGCCCGACCTAGGGTTGTAATCCCAACACTTTGAGAGGCTGAGGTGGGAGGATTGCTTGAGCCCAGGAGTTTGAGAGCAGCCTGGGCAACATAGCAAGATCTCGTCTCTACAAAAATCCAAAATTAGCAGGGTATGATGGGGTGCGCCTGCAGTCCCAGGCTACTCGGGAGGCAGTGGCGGGAGGATCGTCTGACCCCAGGAAGTCAAAGCTGTAGTGGGCCGTGATTATGCCACTGTACTCTAGCCTGGGTGACAGAGCGAGACCTCAACAGGAAGGAAGGGAGGGAGGGAGGGAGGGAGGGAGGAGGGGAGGGAGGGAAGAATGGGAGAAACTGCAAGAGCAAGTACTTCCCACTCAAAGAGATCATTCTAAGTATGTTCTAAAAATGAGTCAGACACTCCAGGCATGATGCAAGAGGCCGAATGCGAGGTAAAAACCTGGCCCTCCCACCCACAGTGCAGTTCAATTCCTCCATGCCTAGTTCCCGAGCATCTCTTGTGCATGGTATTGCGGCATCCTTCAGAAGGCCAGGCTCCTAGTGTGAGTACCCGGTGACCCTGACCAGTGTTTCCTCCCATTCTGTTTTTTTGGCAGGACCTCACACGGTCATGAGAGGATACTTTGTAACCCAGCAGCCTGGGTGCCACGCTGGCTCCTTCACTGATGCTCGATGACTTTGGGCAACTCACTCAATTCCTCTTGGCTGCTTTCACCTCTTGCCACAGAGTCCACATCAGGGGATTCAATGAGTCAACACAACCTACGTGCTTGGGTCAGTACCTGCCACCTAGTCAGCACTAACTTAGTTCCACTGGTTGAGCAGACGCGTGTGATTTCACAAACTAAACAATCAATCAAGATGACAGATGTTGCTCAATGGCTTTTTGAAGACCTAGGGTCAGGGACAGAACACCAGGAGCAGCGGGGGTTAACACAGATGACCGATGTCCCCTGCCCACTGTCACTCACGTGGCCATTCTCAGTCCTCACAGCAGCACCACGTGGGGTGGCCAGCCCCAGCCTCTCCCCCTCTCTCCAGGCTCACCCTGGCCTGCCTGTGACTTGCCTCAGCTGGTGCTTGCTTACACTCTGCCACCTGCCATCACCTCCAGGTTCACCCACCCTTGAGTGGTCTGCCTCACTGGGTTTTCTCATTGTCCATCCTGAACAAGTCATAGAGTTGCCCGCTCTGGTCTGGCTAGCCAGCTCCTTCAACTGTCCTGCCCCAGCGCATCCACGTTCTGTGACAAAGGCATGATGCTACTTTCTCTGAAGATTAGATTATTCTTTAAGTTGGTCATGGTTGATTTCAAGAGCATCTCTGAGATCTCCCTGTTGCTGTGACTTCTAAGCAACAACCCTGGTAGTGAGAAGTTGCCTTGTGATAAGAGAATGGTACCTGCAGTCAAACTGCCTAAATTTAAACCCTGTTTGTGGGATCTTAGGGAACTCACTTCCTTCAAGCCCCAGTAACCCCACTTGAAAAATGAAAACACACCCACGGCTAGCTGTGGCAAAGATGGAGTCAACACATGGAAATGGCTGTTCATGGCGCCTGGCAGAGAGCAGGGGCTCCACATAGATCCTGGGAGATGGTCACACACACCACTAGCACGGCATCCTTCTTCCCTCCCCAGCATAGGTGGGCTCTTTCCTCTCAACCTGTCCCCTCTTTATTCATGTTCAGTATCTTGCCAGGCACATGCACCATTAGACTGGAAATCCTGCATTCTCAGGCCACAGACTTCTCAGAGTGTTCACAAAATGCCTTGTCAAACAGAATGGTGCCACATAACTGCCACATGATGATAAGCCAGAGGTTTTTCTGTGGTTTAGTACCAAGACTAAGGCCAGTTATTAGAACATCTATCTATTCAAGGCTGCAAAACAGGAACAGTCATGGCCTAATAAACCACACCTATCAGTTCCCAAACAAGCGGCCACAGAAATAAGACCATGCTCTGCCCAAAGTCTTCCGTGGAAATGTGACAGGTGACACGTTTACAAAGAGAACTCCAAAATTGTCAGGCATTTAAATTCTGTTCTGCCTCAATTGCCTGTGGCCAGTTTGGATGGCAGTCGATTTATTATATGGATGAGGACAGAATAGACATTTCTAGGACTCTGGATAGCAGTCTCAATGGCACCAACACGGAGGTCCAAACACCTGCAGCCTCAGCCCTGCTGGTTCCTCTTCTTCACGCTTCCAAGACAGATGATTAAACCTAAGCAGGTTCCACTCGAGCCCCTTCTCAGGTGGTAAACCCACAAAGACCTGGGGATGGCTTCTGGCCTGTCTTCCAGTATCACTTCCAGGGGAGGGCAGGCCAAGAAGATGCCCCACCTGCCACCTTCAGTGTGTGGGAGGGAACAGGTTCTGTCCATATAAGACAGACATAGAAACACAGTCACAAAAGATACTGACAAAGGACATCTCACTGTCCTGTTGCCATCCCTTCCCTTCTAGGGTTAGGAAATGGCATTTCTACCAAGATCTGACTTTCTGCCCAAAGTAAAAGACACTTTGTTTGAATTGCTGTGTCTCCCCTGCATCAGGCCCACTCCTGGGACCTTGTGGGAGGCGCTGGCGCTGCTTAGCCTCTCCCTCTACAGCTCCTGCTTTCTTCTGCTGCTCTGGCCATGAACCACCCCTTCTGTGTCTTTCAGGTCTGTTTTAAGTTACAGGAGGGCCTGGACCTTGTGTAATGCATCTCTCCTACACATGTCCTAAGGACGCCATCAGTACATAATTTTTTTTTTTTGAGTCAGTCTCTCACTTTGTCACTCAGGCTGGAGTGCCGTGGCACTCTCACAGCCACCGCGGCCTCATGCTGGGTTCAGGCAATCCTTTCCACCTCAGCCTTTCAAGTAGCTGGAACTACAGGCATGTGACACCACGCCCAGCTTATTTTTTGATTTATTGTAGAGATGAGGGCTCACCAAGTTGCCTAGGCTGGTCTCAACCCCTGAGTTCAGGCAATCCTCTCGCCTTGGCCTCCCAAAGTGCTGGGATTACAGGCTTGAGTCACTGCACCCAGGCATAAATTCGGATGAATTCAAAACCATCCAAGCTTGATCTTTATGTGATGTCATCTCTGGGTCACAGAGTGATCACACATCCAGCCTGGAAAGGACCGCAGGCCTTCTGTGCTGTCCTCCCTCTTACAGAGGAAAGATCAGAAAGAGTGCAGACAGAGGCAGAAGTCTGGCCAATGTCTACCCAGGTCAAATAAATGAGAAATCAGCATTTGCAAGCCAGGTGACAGTGCCCTCCCAAGTCACAGACGCAGATCAGGAAGTTGCTTAAAACTTATTCTCAGGTATTCACTAAGCACACGTACCAGTCCTCTAAGATTGTATCTACCCAAACAAGCTGCTTTTTTACTTTTCTGAATTCGGGGTTCAAGTGGTAACTGCTGTTGAAAACTTGGAGCAGTTAGCAATGCTTCCTGGAGAATTTTGACTAAGTTCATGTGTCACCCAGCGATGATTTGTATATGAAGATGTAGTTTTAGGAATATACAAAGAATAAAAGCTTTAAACACATTTTAAACCATCACTTTCATGTCAAGGTAGAAGCTAGGTCCTGAGGGAATTTCCAATGTTAAGTTCTCACGTCACTGGATAACATTACTGCTCTATCCTCCTCCTCAACCAGTGTGGCATTTGATTTGAGAACAGCACAATATCCAAATGGCTCATCTTTCAAGCCAGTCTTGGCCCAGAGACATACAGGTCAACCTCAGGGAAGCAAAGTCTGCCCCTGTGTCCCAACAGGATGGTGATGTTTGCAAGGCGACGATCACCCCTTAGTCCACCTCTCCCATGTCAGCTTGGGTCCCCCCACTATGTCTGCCCTTGCTTTGTTTTGCTCTGTAAGGAGAATGCTCTTTTTTATCTCAAGACAAACCAGTGATATGTCATCCATAGATTTCCTAGCGGGATAATCCATGTGTCACCAACTATAAAGGAAGTATTTTCCAGTTAACTAAATGAGGATTAATGAACAGATATTCAGCAAACCTTCAGAGAGAACAGACAACCTCTGGAATGGGCAGTGTCATCAAAGTCCAAGCAGCTTGCACAGTGTGCATTTGTAAATGGCCATTTCAAATGACTTCAGGGGCATAATTTTCAAGTTTTGATATCCAAGATAAATGTTTTATATGACTATATTTTTCCAAGAAGTGAGGGTTTGGAAAGCCAAATCCCAAATGCCAATTATACGCTGGTCCCAATCTTTGGGTAGTGGGTTCTAGAATGGTAAGTGTGGGAAGGACATGTGGTTCAAGTGGGTGGCATTTCTTCTGCCTTAGCTGACCATCACGCAGGAACTGGTCACGCAGACACGGGTGTCGAGGATGGAAGGTGGGGAGAAGGAGGTGGTGTCATCCGTGGCATGCGCTCTGTTCAGCGGGACTCGCTTCAGAAAACGCAGCTGAAACACTTCTGAGGTGCTAAGGCAAATTGTTATAATGTCACTGCCTATGGTGCTGCTGAGGCTTTATAGCCACAGAGCGCCCATAGTCTCTGGAAGTCATTCTGCATTCTTACATAAACTCTTTCCCCCCAAAAACTCCATCCTCCACAGAAAAAGGCCTTTCAATAATGAACAGCCGTCTGTTCCAAGGAGCACAGGAAAAACATGATAAACCAAGTCATACAGCCTCGGCTGTAAACATATTCTTACACAAGATTTCTACAACTCCATATAAACAAAAAAACAAGCTATTAACCACTTGCAGAACAACAACAACAAAATGCATTCAGTTTCCTGCAATTAAGCTGCAATGTTTTATAGTGCAATTTTATTTATAACCGAAAAAGAGTAAATAAGTAAATATACAAAACGTTGAGCAGACCCCTCCCGCCGAAGGCTTTTTCTGCAAATTAACTTTGCAGTCATAAAACCCATGCCAGCTGGAATCTCTCCTGTGCTCTATGGCACAGGCAGCCTGAGCAGGTATATGGCTGAGAAAAAACAAAGTAGGGCATTTTCCACCTTCAGCCAGGGGATGTTAATTGAACTTTGGCAAATGTTTAAAGATTTCTCTCTTCGTGTTCAAGAAGGAATTAAAAACAGTTGAGCTGGGGAAAATGAACATCTGTTACTGACTTACACTCACAACTACAATGAAAAACACTCACAATTAAAGCGATTTTGCTTCCCTGCTAGTCAGATCTGTAATCTTGGGTTAAAAATACGAATGCCGAGGCTCCTTATTGTCTTTGGGGCTTTCTTCCTAGGGCTGCTTGTAAAAGAGGTAGTTTACTTGGGGTTGAATTTTTTCCTGTTGGAATAACAATATCAGGAAACAGGTCTGCGTAAAAAGATAGCGGATAACAACAAAAAGTACATACGCAATGGAGCCTCGTTTTATGAAGCCATGAAACAGTAGTCAAGAAGTGTTTTATATTTGGGAGTTAAATACACTTTACAGCTGTGTAAAAAACCAGAGCCATTTTGGGCCAAACATAAACATTCCAACGTCTGTAAGGTTTACTTATATTGAGCAACTGGGCAGGTTTCTATCAACTGGGAGGGATTTGTGTGTCAGGCATGACAGCACCGAAAAGCCTTCCACATCAAGTCATTTCCCATCCAACATGCAGAAATTTCATCAAGATCAAATCTATTTCCTACAAGGTCTTCAGACTTGCCCTGGCTAATGTAACAACTCCCTGACTAATGTGCCAGGCTCTAGTCTCTTTGCCCTCCAATCTATCCTCTTTCCAGCTGCCACATTAATGTCCCCTGAATAGCTGCAATCCATAATATCACTCTTCTCCTTTGTGTTAGGTACTTCATGTATTAAAAATGGCTCTACTGACAACTCTACTAGACACAGATCCCTTAGCCTGGCATTTAAGGTTCTCCTATCTATGTGTATGCTCCATGACCCCAATATACCAGACCACTGGTGTGTTCACCAGCACTGATTCCTGACCCCCTTCCTGCTCTCTGGCTGGGGTTTCTGGCTTGGAATACACAACACCCAGTCCACCCCCACTCTTACCTGCACTCATCCTTGAAAACCACTCTCCAGTGCTACTTTCCCCAGGTCATTGTTAATTGAATTGTTCCCCAGTAGATAGACGGGACTCCTACCTCTTTTAACCATGACTTAAGCAGTCATTTAAGGCACTTAGGGTTGGAGTCTTCAGGGAGCTTTATTGACACTGGGTCTCCTTTGCTGCCCTGATCCCATCTCTCTGAGGGCAGCACCTCTCTGCACCCCTAATGTCACTCAGCACTGGTCTTCCAGGAATAGTCAATAGACCCAATGGCTTGTTTTCTTCTCTTCCAGAGAGTTGGTTTAAGATTTTCTGACTCTGATCTGACATGCTGCTGATAAGGTATATGTAGATAGGCTGAAGCAATTATCGTATGGGCTAAAAAAACAATTACACTCACTTCCACCAACACAATGTGTAATTTGGTCAAACAGACTTGCCAGGCTTGTGTTCCGACTAGAATGGCCATTTTAATTAGGACTAATTAAGTCTTGGTCAGGCCCAGAGGGAATTAATTTGCAACTCATTAACATTGTTTTGGAGAAATCTTAAAACACGGTAAATGAGCTCATCTACAGTTGGGCATAGGGCCTTGCTGCTGAAGGTCCAAGGTCACTGCCCACGGAGGCTGGGTCTGCCTTGGAGCTCCAGCCCCCTCTGGCCCTGTTCCCACACCACAGAATCCACAGAGGTGAAGGAACTGAGGCTGGGGAGAATCCCCAGGGAGGGGTAGGACAGAAAACAGTCATATCCTTAGCAGACCACGAGGCCTTTTCCGAGGTTCTGGAAAACAAGTCTGGAAGGTTTTCTTTTAAAGCGGTATGGTTCGGCACACCTCTCCCCTCCCTTGCCACCCCCTCAGGAACAAAAACCAGAAGTGCAGAGGGAGCTGTGATGTTATTCCTGGCCTGGACGCGAGCGGGAAGTGCCATAAATCTCTCAAGAAGCCTAGGTCATGGGATTTCCAGGACCAATTCATCGATTTATGAGGATCCGATCATTCAGACAGACATCCGAGCCTTAGGTCCTCATGAAAAACATTAACATGCAGGAACATTCCTGTCACTTAGGAACACGCCCAGCATTTAGAGGAAAACTTCCAAGAAGCATGGCCTGAGTCAGGCCACCCCGTGAACCCTTCCTTGAATTTCAGGATGACTTACCTGGGAAAACTGCTAGCAGTTCACTGGGCAATGATAAAAAAGAGACTGTGCGGTGACACAGGCTTTGTCCCAGGTGGGAATATTGGTCAAATAGTCTTTAGGGCCACCCAGACTGGCCCCCAGAAAACACAAAACAGAGCCGTGGCTGGCAAACACTGGCCCCATATGGCACTGGGCTGGCAGGTGGGAGCACCTGGAGAGCTGGGGAAGTTCTCCAGGTCCAGCCCTAACCCTGGAAATTTGACTCACTCGATCTGGGGCAAGTCTCAGGGAGTGACATTTTTAAGATGCTCCCAGGTCACTGGGAAAAGTTTGGGAACTACTGATATATCATATATCGTGCCAGAGGTGGTCAATGATTTAAGGCCATGTCTTGATTCTGAGAGAGAGTACTGGGCCATAGATTGTCCCTAAAAACCTGCTACTCCCCCACTCCGCTCAGGAAAGGGCCTTCCATGCATTCAGTGGGTCAGCACAGAGCCCAGAACCTTTCTAACCTCTCTACAGTCTCATCCCTCTACCTCCAAAATGTCTGGGGTATATCCACGCCTACCCCCTATTATCCTAGTCCCAGCATCTCATCACTCGATCTCTCCTGTGGATCGCAGAAACAGGGCCCTCCCTTTTAGCCATTTCTAGCCCCAACATGCATTCATCAGTAGGAATAACCTTTTAAAAACATAAAACAAACCACGGCACTCCCCTGTTTAAAATCCTCCCAAGGCTTTAGAAAAAAAGTACACACTCCTGTAATCTGGGCATTTTTCTCCCACCCCACTGGTTTGAACCAGTCATCCTCGAACACCCTCTTCTCTCTCTTCATCTGAGTAAGATGCCCTCATCCTTAAAACTCAGATTGGAGCCGGGCTCGGTGGCTCAACCTGTAATCCCGCGCTTTAGGAGGCTGAGGTGAGTGAATTGCCTGAGCCCGTGGGTTCGAGACCCGCCTGGGCAACTTGGTGAGACCTCATCTCTACAACAAATCAAAAAATCAGCTGGGCATGGTAGCGCATGCCTGTAATTCCGGCTACTCGGAAGGCTGAGGCGGAAGGATCGCCGGAGCCCAGCAGGTCGAGGCTGCCGTGGCCGGGAGCGACCACTGCACTCCAGTCTGGGTGACAGAGTGAGACTCCAACTCAAAAAACAACAATAACAACAACAACAAAAAAACCTCAGATTGCTTCTAAGTCTTCTGTGACTCCTAACCCCAGGACTGGGCTCGGTACCCATCCTTCTGGATACACCCAAGCTCGTCCCTATCAGAGAACTTGCTATCCTGTGTGGATCTTATCATGTCTCCTGTCTAGTCTCTGGGCTACTGGGGTTATGGTCTTTACCTCTGTACATAGTGGGCACTTAGATGTGTATTCAGTATGTTCACAAGAAGAACTCTGGTTATACCTAGGAGCACAGGCTTAGCTGAGTGTTGTGGAAGGACACACAGATGATTCACATTTCGTATTTCATACTCAGTCACTTCTGAGGTCTGAGAGGCAGGAAAGGGGAGTACTCTGCATTGTGCTTTGGGGCAAGGCAGCCCTGGGTTAAGATCCAGGCACCAAAACTTATTGGCAACGTGACCTGGGGTGAGTTACTTACCGTCTCTCACCTTCTGGACTAACATTTATATATAGAATGGGTGAGTCATATGCTCAGCAATGTGGCCAGCACATTCTGGGTGTCCCCACGTGGAAACTAAAGTTGTTTTTACTCTTCTGGTGGGCGTGCCAGAGGGTCTCTCTTCAACCCACCTTCCATCACTGTTTTATTCATTAAAACATAACTCCTGATTTATTTTCCTCTTTAGGTAATCCAGTTTTTAACATCATTTCTGAAAAGTCAACTCTACTGGACTTGAGGATGGCTTTGGTCATCTGAGGCCACCTCTACTCTAAGAAAGCATCTGATGGAGCCTCCCTTTCTGCCCTTCTCCCTAGGGAGTGCACGTGATTACATTTTCTAATCCCATGAACGTGACTGTCATTACAACTGTGAGGACTTTGCTAAGTCCTTAAAGTGGAAAGATCACTGGCTTAGAAGTCTAAATCCTTTTAATCTCTCTCTAGGTAAGTTTATTCGGCCTACTTTCTGAAAATGTCAAGTATTAAACTGCTTTTATATCCCTAATTAATAATTAGCTTTAGCAAGCAAGGAAGGAAAAGGCATGGCTGGATCTTTCTTAAGAATTGATTGTAAAAATAAAGCCCAGATAGTGGAAATCTAGGCTTAAAATGCAAGGAAATGGTGAGGCTGTTTAGATGGAAATAAAGCAGAGATCATGAGCTGAGTGTCTTTCCTTGGAGGATGAAGTTGATGGGAGTTTCCATTGCTTTCCCTAGAGAGGTCTGCACACCGGTGGGACGAGGAGGCCCCACAATGAATGCTCTATACTCAATGCCCTTGAAGGCAGTCTTTTCTATTGCTGCTTTGTAGCTTGGAAATCCCAGCTAGTGATGACTTTATGGGTTTGTACGGTCTAGACAAGAGGGTTACTCTTTGGTGAAATTGTTCCTTGGGGAGGTTCCTGTGAAAATTCCCATACAGCTAATTACCATTCAGAAAGGCAGGCTACCAAGAGGGCGCCCGGCTTTGGCAGAGGCTGTCGGAGAGCCAGCACTCCCAGTTTATCACCAGCTACGTTTATTTTCTTCCCTGTCAAAACAAGGACAGGAAAGGGGAACAAGAGCACCAGCGAGAAAATACAACTCAAGGTAATAAGGGAGAACCCGAAAATGAAGCCTGCTTGTAGCTCTGATGGAGAGGGCTAAGCCTTCTCTGAGAAATGGGAAAATACCAAGCATTTTTCTGCTGTGTATTTTCTACATAAAACATTTCAGCTTTCTCAGCAACTTCAGATCTTTAGAAGTAGGCAGGTAAAGATACAATGGTCTGAACTGGGCATGGAACAAAATGCTCCCCCAAATGTCAGCGAGTCATGGTTTTAAAACCCAGAGGATCTCACAACTATTTTCACCTCAGGCTTTACAGGACCATGGAGGTAGCTGGCTATATATGTTCCTTCAATCCTTGCAAGAAATAACTTTCACCTAGCCTAGGACTGAACCAAGAGAAAACACCTGTCTAGAAAGCCTTGCATTCTGGCCAGCTGACAACCAGCCTCTGTGAAGGGAAGTCGAGGCATGTACTTGCAAGTCTCACATTCAAATCAAAACAGGCTCTGGCAGGAGAGCCTTCTCTAGGAAGCTCCTGGAAACCACACCTCTCCACACAGTGGCCTTCTTGGCCATGTGTGTTCTCAGATGACCTCACACTCACACAGATGAGGTTTTCTCACAGATATATTACTTGTTGTGACACAGTTTCTTTCCTCTGCCACTGAGTCCAGCAGGGTGTGGGCTGTTTCTTCTCCCATCTGTACTTCACTCCGATGACCTTGTGATGGTCTTGCATGCTAAGTGCTCAGTTACTGTCTACAATGGAATAATTGAGTAAACAAATGCATTTTCTACCTAAAAAGTCATACAGAACAACAGCATTTTTATTCCTCTTTCTAGTTGTGCTCTAGTGAAGGACTTGTATTCGTTCTGGGGATGGGTGTCTGGGAGCGTTCCAGGATCTGCAGACCCAGAAGGAATTGGATCGCTATGGTTCGATGGGGTTTCACAAATGCAGAAACACACTCGATATTCTGAAGTGGCTAGAGTTTGAATTAAGAAGCTTGGACTTTGGTACTGTTTTTACCCAATTTTAGCTACGAGTCCTTGGGTTTGACCCTATAGTTATGTGAAAGGATGAACCTAGGACATTCACTGGCTTTCAAATTTTCTGACCATGATCCAGTGAAAAATGCATTTTATATCACAACTCAGAAAACATCTAAAACACACACATACTGAAACAAAGTCTCCTCAGCTAATACTTATCCTTACTCTATTTTCTGTTTCTTTCTCTTCTTTCTAAAATGCTGGTCATAACTTACAAATTAATTTCATGACACACCAATGAGATGTGACTTCAGTTTAAAAACAGTAGCCAAGATGCTTTCTATATAGATTTCCAAAATTCCATATGTGTAAGATCTGGTGCGATTTTATGCCAGATTATTTTACTTTTTTGCTTTCCTTAATTGGGAGGAGTTTGGGGGCAGTAATACCCCTCGTAAATTCAGGAGTGTTAAGGAATGACAACTCACACAATAAAGCCACTGTGTCACCTGCCGTTCTCCCAAGAATTTTCATCAATGTGGTAGAGGAGGGGAGGGAGTCGCTCTCTGACCATCATCTTAAAAGACAGCAGTAGGTGGAAGTGTCCCCCCTCCCATCCATGTCACTAAAATCTTTGCCCCTACTAAGCAATAAGTACTAACATGGTTTGCAGCCTTCCAGTCTTAAGACATTTTTTTAAAAAAAATCAATCTTTGTCAGTCTCCCATTATCTTGAATATTGTGAAAACATCTGTACTGAACACAAAAGAAGACCATGAAGATGGCAGGTTACAGTATACTGCTGCTGTGTTACTGAATAAATGGAGGCTATTCAGAGTTCTTAACAGACAAGCTCTCAAGGGTCCCTTAAATCTGTGATTCTTTTATTTCCAAACCATACTTAGTAAGACATGTACTTGGGAGTTGTTTTCTTCTTTTTTTTTTTTTTTTGAGTTGGAGTCTCACTCTGTCGCCCAGACTGTAGTGCAGTGGCTGCTCCCGGCCACCACAGCCTCGACCTGCTGGGCTCCGGCGATCCTTCCGCCTCAGCCTTCCAAGTAGCTGGAACTACAGGCGCATGCTACCACGCCCGGCTAATTTTTGATTTATTGTAGAGATGAGGTCTCACCAAGTTGCCCAGGTGGGTCTCGAACCCACAGGCTCAGGCAATTCACTCACCTCAGCCTCCCAAAGCGCGGGATTACAGGCTGAGCCACTGAGCCCGGCTAGTTGTTTTCTTCTTAACCATGATATTTTTACACCATCCCTGATCCCCTTGGGTCAAGCCAGAGGGTAGGGCAAATCTTTGATGACCTGATGTGTCGTCCTATGTGTGGTTTCTATTTGTTTACCACATTAGGCATCATCTCTTGCCTGAGAGTCAAGGGATCACACTACCTGTTGTTTGACATTTAACTAGCATCAAGGCCATGGTTCATGGCCCCAGGATGAAGGCGAGTCAACTGGCCCCTATGAGAATTAAATCTATGACTTCAGTCTTATTAACACCATGCTTTAGTCACCTGAGCTAACTTCAAGTCATGAAACTAGTTTACAAGCTCCATGAACAAAGAGGGAAAATGACAGTATGAGACCGCAAAGAGCCAGTTCGCAGAACCAATCCTGTTTAGTATCTTTCTCTGTGAATGAGAAGAATCAATGACAAATATTAATTGGGCACCTGAATAACAATGTGGTTTATTAGGTTAATAAATTCAGGGCACTCAGAACACTTTACAGACAAGAACCTGATATCACTCTGAAGGAGCCACAAATTATCATCTTCTGGAAGAGAACAAAGGACGCAAAATAGTACTTAGAAAATATCCTCTCACTTTTCAATCCTGTCATTTTTCAAAAATATGCTATTATATAATAGAAAACACAGACAAAGTAAACAGAAATTCTAGGAGGCCGTGAGATGCTATTTTTAAGAGGCAAGGTTACCAAAGACGGAACGACTTTCAAGTTTATATATAGCATAATTCATTTTCCAGTTTACCCTCCTTGCTTGACAGAATTAAAATGACAATGTTCATCAGTATGCCACATTTATAGCTTTAGTGAAAGGTCTCCCACATGGGAAACGATGAGCTTTCTAGTCTTGGCAAAGCTTCCTCTTTCGATGATGCCAGGAAATAGATCTTTGTTGGAAAGCAGAAAAGAGAGGGAAAAAAATCCTTTTTTGGAATATTTATTACTTATTCATTTTAGGAAACAGAGCCCTATATTATTTACAAATGTGTTGACAAGATTCTCCTAAACCTTTAATGTACTATTTACTTGCCAAGCACCAAGTATTAGCTACCAAAGGTATATTTATGATTCTGTAATACAAATTTATTATACAGTTACTTCAGAAATGGTTTCATTTTCCTTTGATTAAAAAAATGCCAATTTTTATATTTGCAGTTACTTCATAATTTTATGCTTTTCATTTCCAAAAGGGGCTTATTCATCTCTGGGGGCGGGGGGAAGTCCTCCAGGTTAAGGTGTGTTGCCTAAAGCAACATTGTAGGTAGTAGCCCTTCGTAACCAAGGTCCCCTCAGCGGCTCATGCAGAACTGACTTGTGACATTTTAATTTTATGCTTTTAAATATTAACCATTTGCCAAGTTTTGTTAGTTAAAAAAATAATTTTCCTTTATACACAACACATCATATTCGAAATTATATACAGTGATGTTACAGAAACCAAGTGGCTTTAATTAAACACTTTTTTTCAAAGACTGTTTCCTTTTAATGGCAGTGAAATACTATTCATAGCATCTAAGTGCCCTGCCAAAACTAACTCTGTCATGGTGAATTTTAGGGAGACGTTCAACCCAGTAATGGTCTAGAACTTGATGGCATATTAGAAAGTAGCAATTTAAGGGGGCGAAGGCTGCTCAAGATATGGGGCCATGATTGTGTCCCCAAAAGATCATCCTAAATTAACTGGCTGACATCAGTCCTCATAACTGTTAGTGCACTGTTAGTTTAGTTCAGCCTGGATAGCACAAGACAGCCTAGAATGCACCAAGAGAAATGCATATCAGAGGCCTTTCCACCCCTGAGTTTAAGATTCTATGTAGCCCTTGTCAAGTCAAACATTCTGACAAGAATTATAACTATCCAGTGGCACAGCTTATTTTAGGGAGCTTGAACTAGAACACACGGAAAGCACCATTTTCACTATTTGTCAGAAGAGAAATCTGCTTTACGCTTATTTTTTATTATTTGAAAATTCTGGCAATTCTGAAATATGAATCTCATTTGAGAAACAAAAATACACCAGACTCAGGCTGCAAGAAGACATTTTACTTGGTAGACGGTGTCAGAGACTGACTAGCTACCTCATTCAAAATTATTCAGGTTCCTGGGATTGGGTATGATGGCTCATACCTATAATCCAGAACTTTGCGAGACTAAGGTGAGAAGACTGCTTGAGCCCAGAAGTTCATGACAAACCTGGGCACACAGAGAGACCTCGCTACCATACAAAATTAGCCAGGCATGGTGGCATGTACCTGTAGTCCCAGCTACTCAGGAGCCTAAGATTGGAGGATTGCCTGAGCCCAGGAAGTTGAGGCTGTGGTGAGCTGTGACTGTGCCACTGCACTCCAGCGTGGGCATCAGAGTAAGACCCTGAGTCATATATATATATATTCCAGTTTCCTGAGAGAGATTTGTCCTTTGGCCTGTAACCATTTGGAACACCTTGGCTACCTTTAAAATAAAACAAAATGCTGGGTGTGCTGACTCAAGCCTGTAATCCCAGAATTTTGGGAGGCTGAGGCGAGAGGATTGCTTGAGCCCAGAGGTTTGAGACCAGCCTGAGCAACTCGGTGAGACCTTGTTTCTGCTATAAATCCAAAATATTAGCCGGGGGTGGTGGCATGCGCCTGTAGTTCTGGCTACTTGGAAGACTGAGGCAGAAGGATCCTCAGAGTCCCACAGGTCAACACTAGGGTGACCATGAGTGTGCCACTGCACTCCAGCCTGGGTGACAGAGTGAGACTCCAACTCAAAACAAAACAAAACAATACTTAATAACTGGAATACTGAGATAAAAAGCACAGTACAACATCACATCAGTAGATGTCAAATTCATATCGTTGTCTTCCAACCAACTGCAGTTGCTAATAGCTGATGTCACAGGTGTGTCTCCATACCAAACAGCCTGAATTGGCCCGGTTTTAAAAAACCACATTTTCAGTCCAGTGGAGTATGAAATACAACTTTGACCTGATAAGATCAACCCACCTTGTTACTGATGAATATAAATAACTGCCAGTGCCAGTTTTCCAAGGAACAACTATATAGCAAGGTACTAGTAGCACACAACCAGCAACCTCTGCATCCCTGGCGTCAGAAAGGTTCCCGCAACCTCAGTTTCTCCCTTCCTGTCAAATACCACTTCCTTTTTAGAACATTTCCAACTAGTCTGAGCAAAGTCCTGGGACAGGAGCAGTGATATTCTGTACCTTGATTTTCTTTTTAAAGCAAAGACCAATTAGCTTAGTTAACGCTTTCTTATTTTTCTGCAGGTTCGTTCTTTAATGCCATGCAGCTGGGTGTGCCTAGGGATCATTTTATTGTTCAAACTTGAGCCACATGGAAAAGACATTAAAATAAGTTTGCTGCCGTGATACCCATGAAGATGAAAGGGCTTCTCTGATTTTAATATGCCCTGTTTTAGGCTGGGGGCGGGCGGAGAAACGGTCTCTTTGGAAATACATGTGTTTGTCTAGTCTGCTGATTCTTCAGGTGTTAAGTCTATACTGCCTACCCTTAAGAGGTGTGTGCAAGTCCTGAGCGTCTGTTTGTTTATTCATGTTTTCAGTGGAATCCACACCATTTTCCAGGCTTACAATATGTTGCTCTCTTTAGCACTCATATTTCAGTTCTGGCTCAAGCTTCCAAAGGAAAATTACTGAGAAGTGTGCACTGATGGATGCTGGCATGCGAGAGAGCTCTGGACCTTGGCTTAAAAAAGATGGCATTCTTTCTTGGGGGCAGGGGCTGTAAGCAGCACAGTCTTAATGTGTGCCCTTTAAAACAGCTTTCCTTTGTGATCTTTCTTGATATATTTTTGGCCAGTGCAGAGACCCCTGCTGGGACAAAGAAAAAGCAGCTAGGTTCTAGGGCCAACGCCTTGCCACTAACTGTTTCCAGCACGAGGTGAAATATGGCTGGAAAGACCTTCAAGATTTCTAGTAGGAATTCTCAACAGTGGACATATTATTTTTATTGAGTTTGATTAAACAACAGTTAATAGTAGAGACAAAATTCAGGTTTAGGACTAAATGTAAATGGTTAAGTGTGATACAGCATCACTTTGCATGAGCATTATTTAAAAAAAAACACAGAGAAGCATTAAAATGGTCAGCCTCAAAAATATTTTTAGAAGTTACATTATGGACTTTCTGCTATGGCAGATATTAAATCTGAGGATAAGCTGCTATGAAGTAGCTGCCCACCAGAGAAATTGGGTTTACTTAACGACTTTCCAAGGATGGGCTCGACACTGGCTGAAACCGGCAACTTTCTTTCTTGTAAAATTCTCAACATAATGAAGCGCTGTATCCCATGGGAAGCAAAGTATTTTGGATATTGGAAGACCCAGGTGCTACAGTGTTCTACCAGGAGCACTTCCAGTCATTAACCACTTCTCAACTGTGGCATAGGACTGAGTTTGGCAACCAGCTCTTCTTTATCTGTTCTTCTCTCCTCCATCTCTCTTTCTCTCCTTAGCATGTACTATAATTGTTTTATTTGTCTATGTTACTGCTTCCTTAGTGTTCCTTTGCTAATGATGAAGAATTCCGCCTACTGTCTTTCTTCAATGAAGCGGAAATTCCAGAGATGTTCCAACTCGAACTACTGCATATATTTACTTCATTGTTCCTAAACAGGTTGTTTATAGCAGAGGAAATGCTATTTGCTAGTGCCAGCAGTGGTGGGAGGCGGGGTGGGGGAGAGAGAAGGGAATCTGAAATGTAAAAAGATCTCAAAGTGCATGGGGCAAAGGGGTGCTCACACAACCCCCAACCCTGATGACGGTTGGGCCTATGTGGGCACATCCCTCAACAAGTGAGGGAACAAAGCTCTTTTTTTCCTCTCTTTTTGAGTCAGAGTCTCACTCTTACCCAGGCTGAAGAGCAGTGACACACTCATGACTACAAGTAGCTTGAACTACAGGTGTATGCCATGACACCCGGCTAATTTTTTGATTTATTATACACACAAGGTCTTGCCAAGTTGCCTAGGCTGGTCTTGAACCTCTAGGCTCAGGCAATCCTCTTGCCTCTGCCTCTATGATTACAGGCATGAACCACCGTGCCTGGCTGAGACAGAGTTCTTTAATGTGTGTGTGCATTTGCTAGAAACATCCAATAATCTGTTTCTTAGTGCTTTGAATTTCCAGTTAAAGGGGTTATTGCGACCTTTGTTAAAATAGTCAAACAATATAAAAATCTGTAAACCTGCTAAATCTTTATCTCTACCATCCCTGGTTAGAAAATGGTTATCTTACATGACTCTGTATTAATAATAAATAGTGTCCCTCCCCCCATTTCTAAATTGAATTGTCTTTTTTTCCTGTTGAGTTATGAGACTTTATATATTCTAGCTATATGAAGATATATTGCTTGCAAATGTTTTCTCCTATTCTGTTGACAATTGTCTCAATTCCCTGATAGTGTCCTTTAAAACACAAACTCTTTTAGTTTTGATGAAGTCCAACTTATTTTTTTTTTCTTTTGTCCCATAAGCTCTTTAGAAAGAGCCTCTGTGTCCATTCTACAAGAAGATAGGACCCCCTTCTTGAAAATGTGCCTGTGTCCAGGGCAGGTCATTAGCAAATTCCACCTGTAATGCACATTCCTGGAATCAGTCTTCTCTGAGGTTAGTGCAGACCAAAAGTAAACATGCACAAGCAGTCCTGGCCAGGGTTGGTGAAATATTGTCTGCCCAAAAGGGCCAGATTCAGTTTAGAGGAAAGAAAAAACTGTTTTCTTTGATTTGCACATGCTATATAGCTATTTCTAGAAGCCCTAACTAACCTGACAGCATCAGCCATTTCTACCAGTGACAGCCAACAGTTTCTGAACACACGGGGCTTATTTGCTAGTGCAGTTTGTCGTGAAAGCAGAGCGAGGTAGGAAGGGCCCTAAGCTGATTTCCTTTCTGAATTACATAGAGTCAGTGTTAGCACAAGAAGTTGTTCCTGGCCCTATCCTTATTTACTTAATCCTCACAGTGAGATAGACACTGCCTTTACTATACAGATGAAGAAACTGAGGCTTGGAAAGGTTTAAGGCCATCTATCTTCCAAGTAGCAGAACCAAGAGTTGAATCCAGATCCCTCCGATGTCAAGGACTTTCCCCACTTTACTTCCATGCTCCCAAAGTTCCGGAAGATCGCTCAGAAAACTCTAGATTTATATCCATCTTTTGTCAACATATCCAGGTCTGCTCACTAATTCCCTGAACTGTTATATTCCATAACCATGAACTACAGAATTGTTTTCCCAAATCACGTTCCCTCTGCTCTCACTGTATTCCAACTCCTTTGGAACTTACATTCGCCTCACAATTATCTAAGGCATCAAAAGGTGTGAATATACCACTTGTAACCGCCCTCAAACAGCATGGAGAGAATGCGCCTCTCTAGCTTGACTTACTAATCATCTGTGTGATAACTTAGCCCATGTGTGAATATGCTGTGTTCATTAATTGTCTGTTCTACATAGATATAACCTGCGTCTACTAAGGGAGGTAAGTTCTAACCCACAAGGACGACGCCTTATGCTTTTCTGTACCTTCAGTACTTGACACAGTGCCTTATAACATAATAAATGCTCAGTAAGTTATGTCTATTCAAAAGATCCCAGTGCTGTGGAAAACAGCATCTATTCCACTTGGGAAACATCTGAACTTGGGCAAGTTATTTGAATGAGCCTCAGATTCTTTGTCTTTAAAGTAGGGTTACTAGCACTTACCCTGTGTCCCAGTGAGTATTAGCAAGGGCCACTTTAGATGGTGAATGTGAATGCTTTTGTGCATGATAAAGACATCTATTATTATTATTTCAGATCACCATTGATTTGATTGTTTTCTTTAAGTCAAGACAATGTTTTGTTTGGAAGGTTTCTTACACAGTTAAGGAAAAATAAATAAAACACTATTTCCTTGTCGCCATGTTCACCTCATCAACACTTTCAGCAGCAAGAAGACATTAAAAATAAATAGTCACAGAAGACGCTGGGGAAGCAGAATTAGCCCTGAGACCAGACCATGACACTCAGACAGCAGGATAAAGGCAATCAGGAAAGAAGACGAAAGGATAAGGATTAGAACAAAATAGATACAAACCTACAAGCAAGCAAACCATGGACCAGGCACAGGGCTGCTAGTGACCCTGAGTATCATGCAGGCCAGGTAACGGAGGAACAGTCTGCCATTCTCCAGCCACAAAACAGAGCATTTATGTGAGACAGGAAATATAAATCAAGCCCATTTTCTCCATTAATAGGAAGATTTTAGGGAATGTTTCTTAGGCATTATCCAGACATTCAACTCTCTAGGGCAGAACCTGTTAGGAAAACCAAACCACAGCCTCAGGAATTCGCAAGTAGATCACAAAATTCAGTCAGGCTGAAATATTTCCTTTTTTTCTTCTTCACATTTTCCACCATTAAATAGGATAGGATTTCTCTCTCTGAGGTTTTCCCTTCTATTTTGTTCTCTTCTGTGGAGTAGATGGAGAAGGCATGTCAGTTTAGACTTTATTTTGGTTATCTTTGTCTGAGATTTGCTGTCCTTCTTATGTCTCTTTAGGTTTATGTTGCTTTCTAAAAATAAAGGCATAGAAAAATAGTTCACCTCAACTCCACTCACATAGAGCTTCTGAATGCTAAGCCAAATTCTATCAGTTCTGGAAGTCTTGTATTGTACAGTATTTTCTGCCCTGAGGGAAAAATTAATACTTCACTTTTTAAAATGATTTGCTATGTATCAGTAACCCCTGTATTTTCAAAAGCTTCATAATTTGAACAATTTATTAACATTCTGGGGGGTGAAGCCCAGCCAGAGGTAGTTTGGAAAACTTTCTAGGTGATTTCAACGTTCTGCCTGACTGAAAGAGTTAAGAGTCTAGTGTAAGGCCAAATAGTAGGGGACACAGGAATATGAAGTCAAATACAACAATGCACACACTTATATTTCACACTAAGAGCCTAAACAAGAAAACCAAAAAATTGCTTTGATATCCTTGGGTGCCTCTCTCTGGTTTAATACTTGAATTTTTTCCCCCAAAGTGGGCCAAAATATATACACAAATATTTTCCAGGAGTGACTATGCAATGCTATTATATCCAGAAATCCAGCCAACTCTTTCCATGGCTTCTCCATTAAGACAGGAGTGAGCATCTGTTCCATTCCATCGGATTCCTCTCTGGAGTCCAAGTAAACGGACTACAGTAACCTTTCCCCAGACAACGTGGAAATATGTTAACCCATGCTAGAAAACACACAGCTATTACAACTAGACGGATCACATTTTAAGATAGTGATTTCTCAACTCTGGCTGTAGGTTAGAATTACCTACCCAAGAGAGCTTTTAAAAACTCCCCATGTCCAAGTCCCACCCACCAACTGAATCAAAGTTTCTGGGGGTGGAGCCCAGGGAAGAAATAGTTTTGAAAATTTTCCAGGTGATTCCAACATTCAGCCTGATTGAAAGCCAATTTTAAGAGGTGCAATGGGCAAATATGAAGGAAGTGAGGGAAGGAAAGAAATTACTTCTTAACTAAGCTATAGGCACTAATACAGCCAAGACAACCTGGTCTCCAATGACAAATGCCAAAGTTAACCTAGGCCTTTCCTACAGGATGGCTGTCCTCCTTCCCCAAAAAGGTCAATTAATTAGGTAGAAAGGAATTCATTAAACTCTTTTGTTAGTCAACAATTCTACATTTTTTGGTCAATAATTCTAATATATATATATATAGACAATATAGAATTATTGACCAAAAAATGTAGAATACATATATATATATGTATTTTTTTTTTTTTTTTTGAGTTGGAGTCTCACTGTTGCCCAGACTGGAGTGCAGTGGCCGCTCCCGGCCACCGCAGCCTCGACCTGCTGGGCTCCGGCGATCCTTCCGCCTCAGCCTTCCGAGTAGCCGGAATTACAGGCA
>CAUYQG010049344.1:0-35741 GCA_963574415.1 Tarsius wallacei | reverse complement strand
ACCCGCCTGGGCAGGCGAGACCTCATCTCTACAATAAATCAAAAAATTAGCCGGGCGTGGTAGCGCACGCCTGTAGTTCCAGCTACTTGGAAGGCTGAGGAGGCAGGATCGCCGGAGCCCAGCTGGTCGAGGCTGCGGTGGCCGGGAGCGGCCACTGCACTCCAGTCTGGGCGACAGAGTGAGACTCCAACTCAAAAAACAAAAAAAAAAAAAAAAAAAGATGTTGCATGTATATGTGAATTTGCTATAAATAAATTACAAACTTTTAAGTAATAGGGGATCTTTTTACCTAGTGCACAGTTTAAGAATTCATTGAACACACTAAATACTGAATAATTGAAGAATGAATATGGTAGACCGATAACAGCTCCCAAAGATACTTCTACATTCTAATCCATGGAACCTATGCCTATTACCAGATATGCTAAAGAAATGCAGATGTGATTAACATAAGGATCTTGAGAAGAAGAGACTATTCTGGATTATCTGAATAGGTCCTGAATACCATCACAAGTGTCTAGAAAAGAAGAGGAAGATAAGACCCAAAAGAGGAGAGAGCATTTTGACCAGGAAGTCAGAGATTGGAGTGATGTGGCCACAAATCAAGAAACTCTGGCAGCCATTTAAAACTGGAAGTCAGAGCCGGGCTCTGTGGCTCAGCCTGTGATCCCGCGCCTTGGGAGGCTGAGGTGAGTGGATTGCCTGAGCCCGTGGGTTCGAGACCCACCTGGGCAACTTGACGAGACCTCATCTCTACAATAAATCAAAAAATCAGCCGGGCGTGGTAGCTTACGTCTGTAGTTCCACGTACTTGGAAGGCTGAGGCGGAAGGATCACCGGAGCCCAGCAGGTCGAGGCTGCGGTGGCCGGAAGCGGCCACTGCACTCCAGTCTGGGCGACAGAGGGAGACGCCAACTCAAAAAACAAAACAAAACAAAACAACACCCTGGAAGTCAGGAGCAGAATCTCTCCTGGAGCCAGTGGAGAGAATGTGACCCTGCCAACACCCTGATTTGGGCCCAGTGAAACTGACTTTAGACTTCTGGCCTCCAGGATTGTGAAAGAATAAGTTGCTGTTGTCTTCAGCTACAAAATTTGTTGCAATTTGTTACAGCAACCACAGGAAACTAGTCATAGTACAATGGATTTCTAGAGCATTAAAAAAAAAAAAAACTAGAAATGTGGCTTTAGCAACATCTACTGACTGGCAGGCTTCCACTGAAGCAGAAGAGAATAAAATGTTACCTAGAAAATGCTGAAGACCCAAAGCTCTGTTACACCCTCAATAGTGCAAATAGACTCTGGGAATCTATGTACACACAAAATTCTGTGAACATTTGCATTTTTTGATTTGAATTTAATGGGCATTATACTTCAGAAATATTTACAACAAACTACATGTAGATGTATATATATAGAGAGAGAGAGATAGATATATCTTCATGTTAAGCAAAAAATAACTTTCAGAATTGATTTACCATTTTTGATGTAAGTAAAATGTGCTACACACATTGGTCTTAAGAATTAAATCCTGTAACATTATTCAAGCCATACAATGTGTCATGTATGATCTTAAAGAAACATAGGCAGAGTTAAATGAGTTTTGGAGATTCATTGTATTACATATATACTTTAGACTATGTGTATAGAGTTGATGTTGAATCTTGGTATTACTAAACCCGTTACCATGTTCCAAAAGGTCATCAAAATGAGTCCATATATTGTGAAGAGTGAATATGTTGTATGGTCTCAAGGTATTGTATTACAATCTGACTAATGATCATACCATATTAAAATAATAGTACCATTTGAAATAACAAGCTTAACTAAATAAATTTACTATTGAATAACTACATTATAAGCACAAGTTTATCTTCAAGATGTGCAAATTATTTTCACTAAAGGGACTTATTTGACAGTATGTTAGCAAAGTCCCAAGGACCATAAGATTGTTTATGCAGTTATATGTGTGTTAACTAGAATTATTGTTTTCATATTTTGATCATTCACATGTGTGTCTGCCATAAGAAACACCCATAATAAAATAAAATCTTAATACAATTAATATACAGGAGAGATACATTACAAATCATAGACTGTGAAGATGATCAAATGACCTTGTTGACCATCTTCTAGTCTTACACCTTTTTACAGACTAGTCTAAAACTCATAGATTTAAGTGATCTGGCTAAATGCCTATGGCAAGCTATCGGACAAGTCAAGAATAGAATTCAGGTCTTCTGACTGTTAGTCCAAGACTCTTCACAAGCACCAGGACTGATCATTTCCATATTGTAAAAGACTAGTAAAAGTAGTTAACTTTAAGTGACTAAATGAGGAAAGTCAAAATAGCAAAACAGAGTGAAAGTGGTGGCACTCTAATGAAGATTATTCTAAATTCAGGACAAATATCTTTGAGATAAATAAAAAATACTCTGAATATATGTAGCTACAAAATTAATTTTAAAACATTCAAATTTAGTACCCCCAAAACTTATAATAGAACTCCCATATTATCCAGAAATCCCACTACTCGTTATATATCCAAATAAAATGAGATCATTATGTCAAAGAGATACCTGTGCTTCCATGTTCGTTGAAATATTATGCACAATAGCCAAGACATGAAAACAACCTAAGTGTCCATCAAAAGATGAATGAGTAAAGAAAAGGTGCTATATATACACAACGGAATACTATTCAATCCTAAAAGTGAAGAAAATCCTGTCATTGAAGACAAAAAAGGATGAAACTGTAGAACATTATGTTAAGTGAAATAAGATAGGCACAGAAAGAAAAATACTGCTTGATATGATCAATTACATGTGGAATCTAACAAAATCCAATTCATAGAAGCAGAGTAAAATAGTGGCTACTAAAAAAAAATTTTAAGAGCTCTATTGTATACCATGGTGACTATAGTTAATAACAACATATTGTATAATTGAAAATTACTAAACAAGTAAATTTTAAGTGTTTTCACCATTAAAAAGGATAAGTATATGCAGTAATGAATATGTTAAACACACTAATTTAGTCATTCCACAGTGTATACATATATCAAACATCATGTTGTACACCATATATATATATATATACAATTTTTACTTGTCTATTAAAAAAATACTCAAATTTGAAAAGAAAATTTATATTATTTTCAAACCAGATTCAGAACTTAAAATATTAAATTTGTAAATATAAAATGTTATTCTAAGTTTAAATTTTCTAAGACAAAATATTACTCCTTATCACTGAGGGGTAGGTATAAAATATTATTTTGATCTTTGTTTACAGCAACTCCAAAATATTTTAGCATTCCCTGAAATACTCTCATTTATCTTAGTTATTCATTGACAAGCCATAATGCATCATATGTATGCATATTGAAAGAAGAAGACTCCATTTTGAGACTTTACTTTGAAAAACTATGACTCCTTGACTCCGTTTTCTCATCTCTGAAATGAACTTTGGAGAGCTTCCAACTACCTGACTTACAATATGGTCAGAATTCATATACGGAAGTGCTCTTGGATGAATCAAGTGCCTCCCTGGTGTTGTATGGGTGTCTATGTGCACGCCTGTGTGTATGCACGTACTTGTGCACCTGTTTGTTACAGTAATTTCTATTTGTTTGACTGTAAGGATCTAGTGGTGCACATGTCTATTAAAGGAAAAAGCACATGTCTATTAAAAAGCAAAAATTAAAGAAAGAAAAAAAGACAAAAATACCTTCTTAGGTGAAAAGTAGATATGAAGTGAGCAATTACTACATTTATGAATATTCAAAACTATGACTGCTATTTCTCATTGTCAGTGAAATTAATATCGCTTGGAGTTACATGTGGAATAAATGTTTAAATAAATGACCGAGGATAGATAGATATGTACTCTAATAAGAGGTGGGTGACCTTTAAAATGACTCAGATCTCAAAAAGCGATTTGACTCCTTCATTTCTACAATCTATACTGAGTCCTGTGCAAAATAAAACAATTAATATAGTTAGGAGCAAAAGTACAAATCTAAAGAGTAGGACTGGGTACCAGGGGACCCAGGTTCTACTCTTTGGTCTGTACTCACTCAATGTATGACCTTGAACAAATCATTAAATCCTCCTGGGCTTCAGCTCCATCACTTTCAACATTAAGGGGGTCTAAGGTCCCTCCAGCTTTAACACTTGGTGACACTACGATTCCAATTCTTAGCTTTTCTCTCACAATATTTGACACTTTGTTGACACACTGTCAGAACACTTCACACATTTTTGGAAAGCCAATACAGAACATTATCAGATCATTAATGCGTAGTTCCAAAAAATATTTTAATTATCTTTCACTGGATATTTTAGTACAACTATGTTTATATTATTGGATTCCTCAATGACTATAGATTATAGATATACTTCTAAAAGTAAGTCAACAGTGTTAGGTTCATATACTATGAGTAATATAATTGTAATGCAAGTATGCATGAAAAAAATATCTTCAAAAACAGAAAAAAAAATCTTCATGTAGAGCTTCTGCTTGTTCGTACTCAGCTAACGATATAGAGATAAAATATATCTGAGCCCATTTGTGCTTATAAAAACAAAACAGTAAAAATTCTCTATTTGTTTGTGCATATACATATATCAGCATATATACATATGTAAATAGAAAAATTCTGGAAAAATATCAAAAAGATGTATATATTATAATGTTTTACTATATACACTTATGGACCATTTTATTTTCCGCAATAAGCACATAACTACTTAATTAAAAACTTAAAAAAATAAATATGTCTAGCCTTATGAACAGTTGTATACATTTCTTTTATAGCTTTCTTTCTTTTTTCTCTTCATAAACAGCTTACATATAAACATATACATACACACATGCATGCATGTATGCATATACGCAAATGTATATATATAATCAATTGCAACCAATGTCTACTAAGCACTGACTGGGTCCCAGGTATTGGTCTAAGCATTTTTATTGTGATGTATCACTCAGGATTCATGATACCTTCAAGTGGATTCTTTTTACTACCAAATACTGATGGAGCTGTGTTGCTGAGGGCCTGTTTTGTTTTAACTTCATTTTTGTAAGCAAAATAACAACCTGTGTCTATGTGGGCAATTATTATAGTCAGCAGTTTACACATCTCAAAGAGGTCCAAAGATTTTCTTCTCTAGGCCAGTTAACAATCCCTTTCAGTCTGCCTGTCTTGGGGTAATTAGCATATTTATTTCCCATCTTTAGCCTTAATCCATATCCAATCCACTCTTTCCATTTTACATATATTTTATTCATTCTAACATACTTGACAATATTTCAGAATGTGTGTATTTGTGTGTGTATGCTATTATCAATCATAGTGCTTTCCAAATTGGTACTGAAGAGTGGGTTTTCTATTCCTTAATCAATATTTAGTTTAAAATCTAAACACATCATTGATATTATCATAAAAATAGAGCTACACACAGGTGGAAGATAATCAAGATATTGATTTATTGTTTATGCCTTTCATATAAGTAGCATTAGCCAGCAATTAAGTATTTATTTGATAGAATGTGGTAGAATCCCTGTGTAGGGTGTTTAGCCCATATCCCGGCTCTGGAAAGAACTGAACTAAAACCTTCTTAATGGTAACAGTGCACCATTTTCTTAAAAATATCTTGAGAGAGACATTGCCTTGTTCTCACAGATGAATTGCTTTATAGCACTTAAGTGAAGAAAGGAAGATGTATTATTTAACAGCTCTCCAAATCAGAGCAAATAGGTTTACATTTATTAATTGATTTTTATCCATTTTATTTTGAAAAAGTAAATAAAGTAAAGTAGAATAAATGAGCCATATAGTTCCAGGCTCCTGAATATTTTAAGCCAAACTGGAAATTAATGAGGTGATTAAGGAAAAAATGGTGAAAGGAGAGGGGGGAAAAAAAGAGTCCTTTAATACTTAATATGAATGAACACAATTGTAAACACTATTTATTCTATTGAATTAAGAGTATTTTGCTCCAATATACAGTCTTCCCCCTGAGCACTGCCACATAGTAGGGGCTTTCTGAGTGACAGTCTTGGTCCCCAAGTGGACCTTTCTCTGACACTTTCTCAGCAATCCTCTGCCCACCAGTGGGCCTTAGGGACTTGCTCCTGCTGAAGAGACCTCACAGACGATCTCCCTCCCTTATCCTACTGCAGCTATGCTGTGCTGGTGTGAAAGAAAATAAGTTAGATTAGCAGAGATATATCTCACGTGAAGTGCTAAAGGCCACAATTGAAGTGTCAGAGATGTCATTGTCAATCAATATAAGTTTCCTTTCTTTGTAGCAAGTCTAACACAGTTAACTCGGGCAACCATCCCCACAGTAATACAAGAGTTAGGTCTAGAGATTCAAATCTGTACAATTTATAAATAATCCCAAGAATAGGCAGCAGGCTAGCAAAGTTACTTGTCCTTTCCCATTCAGGAGGATTTTCACATTCAAAGGTTTCCGTAAGAACAAATGTTCACGCATATTAAAAGATTATGGCGGTGGCATTTAAAAAAATTGTTACTAACAACATTGATTTTTAATTTTACCTTAAAAAAGCCGAAATAAAAAATAAATGCAAACTTTTGCCAAAAGGTAGTACCAACAGTGTGTTTTATTAGGAATTATTCTAGCCTTCCCTCATGTTGCAAGACTTTCCACAAAATAAAACATTTGCTGATTAATGTGGACCTGATGCTGCTGTTCTAGTCAGAAGGTCAAACGTACTGAACCTGCTGCCAGAGCCAAGTTCAGAGGAACTGTATGAAAAACACAGAAAGTAAAACCTTACAGTGAGCTATAAATACTCATAAATACACGAAAATTTATAGTTCATTATGCTCCTGTTTTGTCCTTTCTGCCAAAGTCAAAAGCACACAGACCTTCAGTTTAAAAGAAATGTACTGTTCATTAGGAAGCAAGCCACATGGTGGTCCAAAACATCGCCAATTCTCAGCAGGTCAAATAGGTGCTGATTGTGGATTTGAACTAGGTTCATCCTACACGGTGCTGCATATGAACACTGTATTTTTAATGCAGGGCACATATGTGTATACTTTTATATTACTCTCTAAAGTCACTTATTACTAGAAATTATCTCACCATCCAAATAAATGATAAAGAAATTACCAGTAAGTTTTCCTGGTTTTCTAACATCATAAACTATGTAAAAATATCTATTAAAAAGGCACTGGCATATCTATGGCAATGGTACTAAACATAGATGCTTTATGTATCTCTGGAACCATCGGGTAAAATCAATTGTTTAAAAGTTCTAATCTAAAATATTTTTACTGTTAGCATATTTTAATGTTCAGATACTATTTATTTTAATATAGAGCTATTTCTAATTTACTTGTAATTCAGTTCTATTTAATTAATGTATTGTCTATCTAAAAATAAGCTTCTTACTGTGAAGCTGCAAATTTTTAATTGCATAGTATATTTGAAGAATTATTAAAAGCATATCATCTAGAGTATTGACAATCAATTGTGTGGTCTGGACACCAGCAATATTGGCCTAGCTGAGTTTATAAAACAATACAGATTTTCAAATCATTTTCTAGAACTATTGAGTAAGGCTCTGCATTTTAAGATAATTCTCCTGTGATTCTTGTGCACACTAAAGTTTGAGCGACATGGATATACAACAATAGCTTGAAGAGCAAGAATATAGAATACCAAATGTTTTCTTCACAGAAAAGTAACACTGTGCTTAAAGTCCTGCTAATTACACTGGAACAATTTAATTTCTGACCACAAAGAAATATGGTTCCTGTTATTCAGAAGTTTTTGCAAAACACTGTTCAAAATGCTTTCTAAATGCTTTTCTTTTTTTAAAATTTAACTTCCTCCCCAAAATAAGTCTTATGTATTTTCAATAAATTTTATTTTTGATGTAATTATGTAAATTAAATTCAGATATAAGTACTTGATAAATCCCACTGACTGGGAAATTTGCACATTTTCTCTTCAGTGCTATTTAATCTCACTAATTTAACAATTTTGTTTTGTTTCAATCTTTGTTTCTTTATAAATGCAATGTAGCAACATTAAAAAAAAATAAAACTATAAAATACAGCATGTTGCTTCACTTCTTAAAGAACTGTGGCTCCTGGATATAAAGGACCTATCTTTCTCCAACAGAAGTTGACTCTCAAGGCCAGGTTAAAAATCCATTGCCATGGCAATGTGCAGGACTGCCTAAGAAGCTACCTGAGCTTATACCTGTCCTGTACAGCAAAGATCATCAGTCTCCAGGTCTCCCAATCTGGGTCTTTTGAAGAGCTATAAATATACCTACTGTGTTAGCCTTTCCAGAGATATTTTGAAAGACTAATATCTACAGTGTTTTAGCCAGATCAAATGGAGACAAATCTTAAGTGAACCTGCCCTCTAGAGTTTGCTCGCCTGCCACTCATGAATATACCACTTGAAAGCTTCAGAATCTTTCAAATACCCTAATTTTAAAAGAAAGACTATCAGTTTATAAGCATATCACATATTACATTTATCTATCAAAGCTATTAATCTTTTGTGGGGTCTATTTTATAGGCTGCTAAAAAAATCTGGCAAGTCTAGAAAATATTTTTAGATAAAGGCACATGTACATTTATCCTGAAAACTATGTACATAATTTCAAGGATCTCCTCAGTGGCCTCTAAATGTCTATTTCAAGGAATCCAGTGAAAGAGCCCTAGTTCCACCTGGCTCACCTAATACTACTGTTCAAAGTTACCCAGGTCCAATATGTACTAAAATAGATACTTAACTTGCAAAATATCACTAGCAGGCAGACACACCTTTTTCACTTTTGATAAGTATGTTTATTTTCAAAATTTCTCTTTTTCAGAGAATGCAAATTCTTAATGTTAGGAATATTTAGGCTTGAAAATTAAACATTCTTAAAATTGTGGATTATTTTATTTAAACGCTCTTTCCAAATACTAATTAGGAACTCATGAGTTACTTGCCTTTGATGATTCGAATTTCAAGATTCCAATATGAGCTAAAAAATTTTAAGACTTCTACATAAAGAGTAACCGAATAAAACAATTGTAATTAATAGGAGCTTAGTAGGGGAAAAAAACCAACATCCTATACTGGTAGCTTCTGGGAAATATAATAAAGAACTCATTAGTATCAAGGTGATAGGGAATGACAGTGGAGTGGAATTAGGGCAACCTCTTTCACGAACATGTTGATTCTAGATTTATTTTAAAACTATGCACTGATTTTTTGGGAGGTTAGCACATGTTAGTATGCAGAGTTTTGAGCATTATAAAAATTGAGCATGTCATATGAATTGAAGCAATCTTTGGTGGGTAAAATATATCACTTGTGGTACTAACTCCATTATGACCTGACTTTCATCATGTGCCATCTAGCTATACCTTAGCTTGAGATGAACCGTGAACATGAGCTCATTTTATACCACTCAAGCCATCAAATCCAAGAGACAATGTCTAAAGCCCATTTCAAAAAAGGAGTTTCTGATCTGTTTTAGCTAGTAGATATTAAGTCATATGAGTTGGAGGAAGATACTCCAAAAAGGATATATCATAGAGATGCATTATTAAACAACATTCGTTTATTCCATTTCCCCCAGAACTTTTAGAATTACATTTTATTAAATTCAACATTTCAATGAAGCTGGTAGTGAAGTCATTTTTATTTTGGACTACGTTAATAAAAGCACTACACCCAGATTATGGCAAAGATAATCTGAATAAATCTGGGGGTTCCAACCCACACAACTGAAGCATTTCAAACATTTCCATTAAAAACTGGAAGGCAACTATGTAGCAACCAGAATGGTGAAGGAACTTAAAACTGAGACTGGAGGGAAACAAAAGTTATCTTCAAATATTTGAGAAATTTCCCAGTACAATACAGATTCTAGAGGGAAAATAAAAAACCAATAGGTGGAAAGTGCAACTATATAATAAAAATGAAATAGACTGCTTCATAGAGATTAATTTTCCATCAGCGAATTTATGCAAAATAAAGCTAGAACAGATGACTAGATTAGAGGTCATGAATCCTACAAGCCAATTTATATTAGGTTTTGTTTATCAGACCCACACGTTTTTGGTTTATATATGTCAAGCAATACCTTAGAAGGCTACCCACTTATTTTGTCTATAGTGGTGTATCAGTTTGTCAATGTCCTAGATCACTGGTTATTATTTCATCTCTGTGGTTTCTATGATCATTGTACAAACTTCTTCTCTAAGGGTTAAGGACCACGATCTGGCCTCTCAAACTCAGTGATCCCATTTCTCATAAAAAACCATGGAACCCCATTCCATTGTGGTTTCTCCCACTGTTATTCCCTGCCTACAGAGGACAGCTACCTTTTAACTTTGCAAGGATGCTAAGTATAAACTCTTGGCCTCATCTGAGAAATGTTTAGGGGAGGGTTGTTTGGATCACATGTCATAGATCCACTTCAGCATTCCTTTCTTCATGAATCTACAGTATACCAGGAATTAGTCAAAAGTGTATCCTCATAGATTTGAGACCATTAAGTCCAGGCTTTTTATTTAAACTGACAAATATGAACTGTATACATTTATAGTGTACAACATGATGTTGAGATTGCTGGATCATGTGGTTCTATTACTAGATTTTTTAGGAAACTCCATACCATTTTTTAGAATGGCTGCACTAATTTACACTGTCACCAGTAGTGCACAAATATTTTCTTTTCTCCACATTCTGGTCAACACTTGTTACTTTTTATCTTTTTGATAATAGCCATTCTAATAGGCATGAGGCAATAACACATTGTGATTTTAATTTGCATTTTCCTGATAATTAGTGACGCTGAACATGTTTTCATATACCTATTGGCTATTTGTATGTCTTCTTGAGAAGTATCAGGTCCTTTGCCTATTTTTTAATTGCTTTTTTTTCATATTGAGTGATTTGATTTCTTTCTGTATTTTGGATGTCAATCCCTTATCACACGAAGGCTTTTCTTCTATTCTGAGAGTTTTCTCTTCAATCTGGTGACTGTTTCCTTTGCTATGCAGAAGTTTTTAGTTCAATGCAATCCCATTGTTTTTGTCTTTGTTGTCTGTGCTTTTAAAAAAAATTTTGGATCATAGCAAAAAAATCACGACCAAGACCAATATATTAAGCTCTTCCCTGATTTATTCTTGTAGTTTTACCATTTCAGGTCTTACATTTAAGTCTTTAATTCATTTTTGAGTTAATTTTTATGTGGTATGAGATAAACATCTAATTTTATTCTTCTACACATAGATACCCAGGTTTCCCTACAGAATTTATTGAAGAGACTGTCTTTTTTCCTATTGTGTGTTCTTGGCATCAATCACTTACAACTGATTGTAAATTCCTAGATTTATTTCTGAGTTTTCCATACTGCTCCATAAGTCTATGTGTCTGTTTTTATGCCAGTCCCTTGTTGTTTTGATTACTATAGCTTTGTAGTGAATTTTGAAGTTAGACAGTGTATTTCCTTCAGTCTTGTTCTTTTCCTCAAGATTGCTTTGGCTATTTGGTGTCTTTTTGTTCTGTATAAACTTTAGGATTTTTTTTCTTTTCTTTATTTATTTGTTTTGCTTTGTTTTGTTTTGAGAAAGCAGAATTTATTGAGAGGACAAAAAATCTCCCACAGTGGGAGGGGACCTGAGGAGGTTGCCCAGGATTGTTTTTTTCTATTTCAAAAATCAAGTCATTAGAATTTTGATAGAGATTGCATTGAGTCTATAGGTTATTTTGGTTAGTATGAATGCTTTGGGTAATATGAACACAATAATATTAATTCTTCCAGTTCATGAGCATGAGTATCTCTCCATTTATTTGTGTCTTCTTTCATCCCTTCCATCAATGTTTCATAGTTTTTGTGTATCAGTGTACAGATTTTCTTACCTTGATTAAATTTACACCTGCATTTTTGGGGAGGGTAGCTATTGTAAATAGGATTGTTTTCTTGATTTCTTTTTCAGATATATTATTGTTAATGTACAGAAACACTAGTTATTTTGTATGTTAATTTTGTATCCTGCAACTTTACTGAATTCACTTATTTGTTCTAACAATTTTTGTCTTTTTAAAGAGTTTTCTATATAAAAAAAATATGTCATCTGCAAACAGAGACAATTTAGCTTCTTCCTTTACAGGTTAGATGCCTTTAATTTATTTTGCTTACCTAATTTATCTGGCTATAACTTCTAGTACTATGACTAGAAGTGACATGGCAAGAGTGAGCATCTTTTTCTTATTCTCCACCTAAGAGAAAAAGCTTTCAACTTTTCACCATTGAGTGTAATGTTAGCTTGGCTTGTGATATGTGGTATTTATTATGCTAAGGCGTATTCATTCTAGACTTAGTTTGTTGAGAATTTTTATCAAGAAGGAATGTTTAATTTTGCATCCACTGAAATGATCGTATAGCATTTGTCCTTCATTCCACTAATGTATGTCACATTTACGGATTTGCACATATTGAGTCATCTTCTTATACCAAGAATAAATCTCACTTGATCATGGTGAATGATTCTTTTAATGTGCTGTTGAATTCTGTTTGCAATATTTTTTGAGGATTTTTGCATCCTGTTCATTTTTAGGAATATTGGCCTGTAATCTTTTACTGTAGTGTTCTTGTCTGACTTTGGTATCGGGTAAGTGATTGACCTTGTAAAATAAATTCAGAAGTATTCCTTTCTCCTCAGTTTTTTGAAAAAGTTTGAGGCATTCTGCACAAAAAATTAACTCAAAATAGATTGTAGACCTAAAGTTAAAAAATTAAATTATAAAATTCCTAGATGATAACATAGGAAAAAATCTAGATGACCCTGTATATGGCAATGACATTTTAGGTACAACTTCAAAGACATGATCCATGAAAGAAAAAAATTGAGAGGCTGGACTTCATTAAAATACAAAATGTCTGCTCTGTGAAAGACCCTCTAAAAAGAATAAGAATACAAGTCACAGACTAGGAGAAATATTTGCAAAAGATTTTTTTCATAAAGGATTATTATCCAAAATATACTAAGAACATTTAAAACTCAATAATAAGAAAACAAACACCCAATTGAAAAAATGGGCTAAAGATCTAAATAGACACTTCATCATGAAATGTATACAGATGGCAAATAAGCACATGATAAGGTCACATCATATGTCATTAGAAAATTGAAAACAGATATTACCACATACCTATTAGAAAAGTCAAAATCCAAGACACTGATAATAGTCAATACTGCTGAAGATGTGGAACAGCAAGAACTCTCATTAATTGCCCGTGGAAATGCAAAATGATGCAGCCACTTGGGAAAACAGTTCTGGCATACTCTTACCATAAAATCCTGCAACTGTGCTCCAAAAGAGCTGAAAAGTTATGTTTACTCAAAAACCTGTACATGGACATTTACAGAAGTTTTATTTATAATTGCCAAAACTTAGAAGCAACTGAGATATCCCTTAGTAGGTGTGTGTGTGTAGATAAACTGGTACTGACAGAAAACAAAACACTATGCAGTGCTAAAAAGAAAATGAGTTATCAAGCCATGAGAAGACATAGAAGAAACTTAAATGCATATTACTAAGTGAAAAAGACCAAACTGAAAAGACTACATACTTTATGCTTCCAAGTATATAACATTCTATAAAAAGCAAATCTATGGAGACAGTGAAAAATAACAGTGTTTGCCAGAAATTAGGAGAGGTGGAAAGAATGAAAAGGCAGAACAGAGAGGACTTTTATGATAGTGAAACTACTTCTTAAAATACTGTAATGGCAAATACATGTCATATATATGCTTCAAAACATAAGGAATATCTTGCACCAAAAGTAAACTCTAATGCAAAATGGGCTTTTGGTGATAATGGGGGGGTCATAGGTTCATAAATTGGAATAAATGTACTACTCCAGTGTGGCATGATATGTTGAGAGTAGGAGAGGCTGTGCATGTGGAGGGACAAAGAGCATTTTGGAACTCTCTAGATTTTCTGCTCCATCTTACTGTGAACTTATCTGCTCTAAAAAATAAAGTCAATTTAAAAACTAACCATCTCACTGCACAATCTTTGTTACCACCATTGTTGTCAACATGACTAAATGTCATAGCCACTTGATCTCACTATGACTTGTTCTCTAGTCACACTTTATCTTATGTCACTACCAGTTTTAATCAAAGTAATTGGAAACCACTGCATTTTATAGATTGCTATTGTCCCATTTGACTCGGGAAAATAAAACATTATGTAAATATATAACTCATTAGATATGTCAACAAACCAGTCTCAGAGTCTAATTTTGAAGGTCTCTGTCTTGGGACTAGTCCAGAATTACTGTATCAGTCAGAAATCCCAGCAGGAAACACATTATACATTGAAAGAGACTAAAGGAATTTCTTTAAGTGTTAGGAATATTTACAAAGGTATGGTCAAGGTTAAGGGAACCAACAAGGGATAACACAGCACCCTATATAGATCCACCAAAAAGAAACTTATAGTATTGCCACATCTAACCTCAAGGAGGCAAGTGGCGCTCGCTGTTTGAACAACTTGACAAGCTCTACAGCTATAGAAGAAGGCTGCTTAACTGGCTCTGTGACACTGAGTAAAGGGTTATAACCATTACCAAACTGCAGCTTGGAATGGAAGAAGGGAAGTGAATACATTGCCCTATTTGTCTTTCTTCTCATCTTCCAGTCTCCCTCTAGCATACTCCAAATCTAAATGCTGCCAAAGTGAAAAGGATACCAAGTGGTTCAATTTATAGTATAACCTGTGGGATATACTGATGGACTCATTACATGTTTTTCTATAGCTACTGTAACATATTATCACAAACTTGGTTACTCAAAGCAACACAGTTTGATTTATTTATTATCTTAACAATTTTAAAGTCCAGAAGTCTTAAATCTTTCCCTAGACCAAAAATCAAGGCGTCAGTAGACTTGTGCTTCCTCCAGATATCCTGTGGAGATGCTGTTCCCTTGTCTTTTTCAGTATCTAGAGGTGGGTTTCTTGCATTGGCTCTTGGACCCTACCTCCATCTTGAAAGCCAGTGTGTAGCATTTTGCTTTATTACCCACTTCTCTGTCTGTCTAAAATCGTTTTCTGCCTCTTATTTATAGGTCCACTTTTAAGTATATTTGTATTCCAAATGAATTTGTATATATCAAAATAAAATATTGGAAATATTTTTCTTCTGTTGAATAAATCATGAACAAAACTAGAAATTATTATGTATGTTAATAATCCAAAATCATCTTCCCTATCAAAATCCTTTCTTTCCCCTTTTTAAAAATTTGAATAGCTTTAGTGGATACAAATTGTCTTTGGTTACATGGTTGCATTGTATAGTGGCAAATAAGTGAACCTACTGTTCCCACCTGTGCACATTGTACCCAAGAGGTATCCCTCTACCCCTGCCCTCCTTCCCCTTCTGAGTCTCCAGTGTCCATTGTACCATTCTCTATGCCTTTGCAGGTTCTTACTTTAGCTCCCACATATAAGTGAGAACATATGGTGTTTGGTTTTCTGTTCCTGAGTTAGTTCACTTAGGAGGATGTTCTCCAGTTCCATCCGAGTTGCTGCAAAAGACATTATTTCATTCTTCTTGATAGCTGAATAGTATCCCATAGTATATATATATACCACATTTTCATTAACCGCTGATCAGCTGATGGGCGTTTAGGTTGATTCCACATCTTTGCAATTGTGAATTGTGCTGTGATGAATATGCAGGTACAGGTGTCTTCTTTGTATAACAACCTCTGTTCCTTTGGGTAGATACCTAGTAGTAAGAATGCTGGAACAAATGGTAGATCTGCCTTTAGTTCTTTTAGGAAGTTCCACACTGATTTCCATAGAGGTTATACTAATTTACCCTCCCACCACAGAATATAACTGTTCCCTATTCTCCACATCTGCGCCAGTGTAATCATTCTGGCTGGTGCAAGGTAGTATCTCATTATGGTTTTGATTGGCATTTCCCTGGGGATTAGGGATGCTGAGAATTTTTTCATATGTTTGTTGGCCATTTGTATATCTTCTTTTGAGAGATGTCTACTCAGGTCGTTTGGCCACTTTTTTTAAATTTTAAGGATGTGGGATACAATTCAAGATTAGTACATAAGTGGTCATTGTTCAGGTAAAGTTAGGGCCTCCCTGTGGTCCCCATTTTGCCTGGTTTGAGATCAAGTACCCTTGTTGATGTTGTGAGCATCCCCCCTCCCCTGGCAGTTTCCCACTACTGCCAATCCCTTTTTTAAAGTGTTATGATAAATGTTCAGGGTCTGCTTATGAGTGAGAAGATGTGATAATTAGTTCTTTGTTTCCGTGAGTATTAGATCATTGAGAATTATAGACTCTAAATTCATCCAAGTTGCTGTGAAGTCCATAATTTTGTCCTTCTTTATGACTGAGTAATATTCCATTGTGTATATGTACAACATTTTTATCCAGTTCACTTTCACTGGGCATCACAGTTGTTTCCATGCTTTTCCTATTGTGAAATAATGCTGCACGTGTGTGTGCAGGTATCTTTTTTATGGAATGATTTTAGTTCCTCTGGATATATTCCCAGAAGGAGGATTGCTGGGTGGAATGGAAGGTCAATTTTTAGATCTTTTAGGAACTGTCACACTGTTTCCACAGAGGTTGTATTAGTTTACACTCCCACCAACAGTATAGAAGTGTTCCCTTTTCCCTGCAGCCTTTCCAGTATCTGTTGTTTTTTGAGTTATTGATAGCCACTCTGACTGGAGTTGGGTAGTATCTCAGTATGGTTTTAATTTGTATTTCTTTGATGATTAGAAGACTGAGCATTTTTTCATGTATCTGTCAGCTGCTTATATGTCTTCTTTTGAGAAGGGTCTAGTCATATATTTTGCCCACTTTTTAATAGGATTATTTTTTTTTTCCTTTGGGCACATTTGAGTTCCTTGTAGATCCTGGATGTTAGGTCTTTGTCACATATATAGTTGGCAAATATTATTTTCCCATTCTGTAGGCTGTCTCCTTGCTCTCTTGATGGCTTATTTTGCTTCACAGAAGCTGTTCAGTTTGATGAGGTCCCACTTGTCTATCTTATCTCTTATGGCATGGGCATTTGGGATTTTGATCAGGAATTGGTTGCCAGTTCCAATTTCCATAAGAGTGTCTTCTGTATTGTCAATATGCTTATAGTTTTAGGTGTTATGTTTAGGACTTTGATCCTTTTAGAGTTGATTTTTGTGTATAGTGATAGGTAGGGGTCCTGTTTCAATCTTTTGCACATTGTCAGTTTCCCCAGCACCAGTTAGTGAATAGGTTTTCTTTTCTCCAGTGGTTGTTGGAAGTTTTGTCATAGGTGAGCTTGTTGAGAAATTGAGGTTTTGTTTCTGTAATCTCTTTCCTATTCTATTGGTCTATATGCCTGTTCTTGTACCAGTACCAGGTTGTTTTGATTATTGTAACCTTGTAGTAAAGTTTAATGTCTGGAAGTGTGATATCTCCCACTTTGTTTCTTTTGATAAGAATTGTTTTGGCTATTCATGGTCTTTAATGGATTTTTGTATTGTCATTTCCAAGTCGTGGAAGAATGATGCTGGTAATTTAATGGATATTGTGTTGTGATTGCCTTTGGTAGGATGGGCATCTTAACAATGTTAATTCTTCCAACCCAGGTGCATGGAATATTTTTCCTTTTGTTCGTGTCTTCTTGGATTTCTTTGAGCAGAGTTTTGTAGTTTTTGTTGTAAAGTTCTTTCACTTCCCTGTTTAGGAAGATGCTGAGATATTTCATTATTTTTGTGACTACTGTGAATGAGATTTTGCTTTTTATTTGGTTCTGTCTGCCTGTTTGTTGTTGGTGTATAAGAATGCAATTGTCTTTTTCATGTTTATTTTGTACCCTGAAACTTTGGTTATTTGCTTTTTCCTTGTTGATTTGTTTGAATTATTTCTAGATTTTCAATATTAGTCCTTTGTCAGATGTATAGTTTGTGAATATCTTCTCCTATTTCTTTTTGCTGTGCTGATTATTTCTTTTGCTTCACAGAAGCTTTTTAGTTTTATTAAATCCTACTCATTTATTTTTGTTTTTTGTTGCATTTGCTTTTGGAGTTTTAAACAATGTCTAGAATTTAATCATATCTACAAAATTCTACTTGCCATATATGGTAACTTTCACAGTTTCCTAAGATTAAGTCCTGGATGCCTTTGGGGACCATTATTCAGCATATCATACTTATTAATCAAAATCTGGGTACTTTAGGGAGGGCCAAAAGGAGAATGGAAATAAAGAATGCATACAATTAAAGTTAACTAAAATTTGAAAACAGGATAAAGGGTTGTTTTGACTGACAGTCATTCATTTCAAATTTAGAAAACCTAGTCAGTAAGTATTTGTGAAACCCTATTGTGGTATGGAAAATACAGAAAACAGAGTAGGAAGTGAGAAATGCTAAAGGAAACACATTATACTATGACCATAAAGACTTGTCTTCATGATCCTATAGCTGCAATAAAAATTGAGAAATCAATTTTACCACAGAACATTCTTATTTAAATAAGCCTTCTATTTGTCCAATGTCTTCTCATCAAATGAAATTACAGAGCTTTTCCTTGCTTTCATCAAAATAAAATACTGGAAATATTTTTCTTCTGTTGAATAAATCATGAGCAAAACTAGAAATTATTATATATGTTAAGATAAAGGAATGGAAAATTCAGTTAATCCTGTCAATAATCTAAGAAAAGCAAAAAGAACAGTCACCAAACAAGTTTAAATTACTTAAACTTTTCGAGAAACATTTACTGTGTCCCCAATTAAACGTGTAATAGACGTAATTCTTCACTTCACTTAACTAGTAAAAAACTGGCCTGAAACTGGCCTGTTTCCAATTAAATGGTCCACTTAATAGGAAACTGGGATTACAATGTTCAGAAGATTAGAGGACTCTTCTGTAGCAATATATTTTATTCTCCTTTAAAAGTTTTGGCCTGTTAAATAGTCTTGATAATTATACTAATTATGCTAAAATTATCTCCCGGATTATGATCAAGAAGCATTTTCTCCCTTTAACATGAAGCATTATTGGAATGGCAAATATCGGTCAACTGAGTTAACTGTTTTTTACTCCAGTGTTAAGTGATGTTTTTCTTATATTAACATTCCAATATTGTGTTTTTCTGTGCCTGTAAGCATACTGTTTAAATTGGTAGCATTAACTTTCGGTTATCTTCTATGCTTCTCTTTACCTGGTGTCTACAGAGACACTTAGATTCATTGCTGCTCTCTGCCTTGTGGAGATACAAGATATTACTTGAGGTTAGGTTCTTGGTTTATTATGTGTTTTAATTTGCATGCTACCTTGGGAAATGTGGTTTGTTATGTTGTAGGCTCAATTTTCATACTGATGATATCTAACTCTACTCCTTTATTATTAACATTTCTCATGCAGCTACTATAATTCTGGCCAATAAATTTTCATCTAGATTTTTTCTTTTGATGGTTATTATAGAAAACAAACATGTTTATTTATAAGAAAGGGAGGGAAGTGAATGGGAGACAAGTTTACCTTTCCAATATATATGTCGTGATAAATTTGGAACCATTAAATATTTCACATATTTTTAAAAAATAAATAGAAAGCCACTCATAAATGTGATGACAAACTGAAAGAAGAAATTTTAACTACACATAAATTAGTTACATTACCCCAAGAGAGGGGGAAAATAAAGTCATTTTTAAACAAAAGTTTTTTTGACAACATCTAGTAAGATATAATGAAAAATAAAACTCACCAAAATATTTTTAAAGACTTCGAAGATGTTTTAAGCTACAGTCAGTAACCTTATCATTAAGAGATATATTAGCATTGTTACAATAAAAATATTGGGCAACCCCTCTGGTCCCCTACCACTGTGAGAGCTTTACTGTCCTCTCAATACATCCTGGTTTCTAAAAATAAAATAAAAATAAAAATATTACATGTACTGTATTTGGATTAAACAATTATTAAATTATTAAGGCAATTAGTAAATACAAAAATTTTCAACATGAAATGAAAGAAACATAAATCTTTTTTTTTTTTTTTTTTGAGTTGGAGTCTCACTCTGTCACCCAGACTGGAGTGCAGTGGCCGCTCCCGGTCACTGCAGCCTCGACCTGCTGGGCTCTGGCGATCCTTCCTCCTCAGCCTTCCAAGTAGCTGGAACTACAGGCGCGCGCTACCACACCCAACTAATTTTTGATTTATTGTAGAGATGAGGTCTCGCCAAGTTGCCCAGCAGGGTCTCGAACTGGCAGGCTCAGGCAATCCACTCACCTCAGCCTCCCAAAGCCCTGGGATTACAGGCTGAGCCACCAAGCCCGGCTCGAAACATAAATTTTAAAGAAAAAAGTAGAACTCTGCATTTTAAATTCGATCAAAGAATATAAGCAAAAATTCACAATTCATATTTTTATTAACTATACATAAAAAATAGCTTTATCAACTGAAAAAACTTAGGAACTATATTTTTAAAAATTTATCATATTTATTACAGACAGGGTAGGGTCTGGCTATGTCGCCCTGGCTAATCTCAAACTCCTGGTCTTAAGCAATTGTCCTGCCTCAGCCTTTTTAGTCATGGTACTATAGGCATGAGTCAATTTGTTAATCTCTTACATTTTTTTTTTGGATGTTTTATTGGTATGTCCTCTTCTTCCATTTTTTTTCTTTGCTGCAGTTTTCCACAGTCTAGATTTTGTGTGTTGTATCCCATTGATGGGTTTGACATGTCTTGCTTGCCTCTAAGTCAGATTCTGAGACTTGGTCAATTTTTGATTTGAGTTTTTGTTCAAGACTACCTTGTAGGTGGTTTCTGGTATAACAGGTTTTCTCAGGCTCATCTTATATGTTACCTGCTCCAGATCTAGAACCTAGAATCATCTTCTTTGCAACCCCTACTGTCATTTTAATGAGAAATAGATTTTATAAATACACCCTGGGTACAAAGAATCTTCACTGATACATGATTGGTAATTTTTTCTAGCCTTCTGAGTGGAAAGACATAGAATGTGTGTCTGCGGGTGTGTATGCTTATGTGTGTGTATCTGTTTTTTAAGACAATATATGGTCTGGTTTTATTAATGACTTTATTCAATCACAGGATTTTAACTTAATCTCATTGATTTTTTTTAGATGTTTCTCCTTTAATCACAATGACAATCCTGGCGCTTAGCAATATAACACAATTATTCTTTTGATTAATCCCACAATAGAACCACAACTATCTCAGAATAATTTTAACATTGCAACAAATGACATGATCATGGAAGACAGGTCAGGGTTTTTTGTAGTTCTTTTGTTAGTTATGTACCCACACTGAGGATAGAAAGTCAGGCCAGTTTATTTTGTTTTATAATGTATAAAATATTTATATCATTCAGAAGTGAAATTTGCACATCTATCCATAAAGAATTCCAGTCTATCACTGTCCCAGTTGTTCTATTCCTTCCCTCCTATTCTAGGTAATAAATACATGCTTTAAACTATATACATTTATATGCCTATTTTAATTACATATAATAAACATGTACACTTGCCCATTTGAAAATAGTATTCTATGCATATAATGCATATATAGTATACACATATTTGCTATTTACATACCATCCCATAAATTTTTTCCAAATTTTTAATATAATATCATATACTGGAGATCATACTCCATTTCTTTATTCAGCTATAAGGAGATCAATTTCTTTATCCCCTTGTTTATTTGACCAATCCCTTGTTGATGGGCATGTGCATTCTTTTTTATCTTGTGCTATTAAAAATAGTGAGGTATATTTTCATGTTTCTGACAGTTTATTACTGATATACATTAGACTCTTTAAAAGTACAGCAACCAGCTATATGTAGCTTCTGAAGGGATAAAAGATACAAAGCTCAGAGTAACAGTTAAACTCAAATCTAACCAAACTTCTAAATCTGAGTACAAGTTTACGGTAAATAAAGGAGAAATCAACCAGATCAGAATGTGAAAAATACTGTAGGGTAAATATCCATGATTTAAAATAAATGTTAAAAAAAGATGGTAAATTATTGCATATATTTAAAGATTTAAGAGGCATAATTGACCAAGTGCAATATGTAAACCCTATTTAGATACTTATTAAGAACTGTTTGAAAAAAATAGAGCTTATATCAAAAATTGTAATATTTGAACAATTTCCAAGTTATTAAATAATATTCAGGAATTATATTTTCAATTTTATTTTGTGTGTTAACTGCTAGAGATAACATACTAAAGTATTTAGGATAAAATGACATTTTTTCAGAATTTGCTTTAAAATGCTAAAACAAAAAATAGCATATCAAAAATAATATTTTTTAATTATACAACCTTGAGTATTTATGGATGAAATGGTAAGTTATTTAGGAAATGACATAAAGTATTTCAACAAAAACATGGGAAATACACAAAATAAATCTGCATTATATTCATAATATTTATATTTGGTATTAATAGAAAGATGTATTTTAACAGCCACTCTTCACAAAAATTCTAAGCCATGGTAGTTTGGAGTAACATAAGTTAATCTCATAGATCTCAGGAGTCTTCAGTTTTACTAAATATTTGACTTTGTATTGGATTTGTTCTAATTTTCATTCCTAATGAGGTCAAAGAAGATCCATGGAAATGTTTCCTTTAGTTGCCTGTTCTTTGTTCATCACAGTTTGATTTCTGATAGAAATACCTGACAAAATTGTATTTGATTTTTCGAAAACTAGCAGACTATTTCAAAGTTCACACATTTCAATGAATGAGTTGTGATTCATTTGTCTATCACTGGGCAGCTACAAACGTTTTCACAGAGAAGAGAGCATGAACGACAAGGTCTTCTTCAGATCATCAGTAACACTCAGTTTCACAACACAGCACTACAAGAACTATATTTGCCAGGTTAGGTTCCCTGAGTACTCCCAGCCACTATTCACATTTCCTTCAGCTTGTTTGTTTGTCTGTTGTTTGTTTTATTTATTTATTTATTTATTTATTTATTTGAGTCAGAGTCTCACTCTGTCAGCCAAACAGGAATGCAGTGGCACGGACCATGAGTCACTGCCATCTGGATCTGGGCTCAGGTGGCCCTGCCACCTCAGCCTCTGGAGTAGCTGGGACTACAGGTGTGTGCCACAACTCCTGGCTAATTTTTATTTTTTTATTTTTTTATTTTATTTTTAGTAGAGACAGGCCTCGCTGTGTTGCTAATCTCTAACTCTTGGTCCAAAAGACCTTTGCACCTCAGCCTCCCAAAGTGCTGATATTTCAAGGAGTGACTTCTCCGTGGCCAATGAAGAGCCACTTTTCTTAGATACCTGTCTGGTCAGATAAATTCATATTTCTTCTCTGTTAATTTTTGTAATGAGAGCTAGCTTACATACAGTTAAGTGGTAATGGAAACTAGTTAGCTAGATAACATAGCAGTGAAGAAGCTAATTCTTATTATCCTCACTCAAAAACATTTGTATTTTTTGTTTTTGCCTTAACAGTACAAGGAATTGATAAGTATTTTTCTTATTTGATCACACAGAATGACATTTATTATTCTGTTGCATAATATGTATACGCAGCCAAAATAAAGTCCATGTAGTATCAGTTCAGCACAAATATTGTTATGCAAACCTTTAAAAATACTGAACATGTTACTTCCTCCAAATGTGTCAATAAATCAAAATAGCAACTTTGACAGATTTTTTTTCTATTTCCACAAATAATTGTGGATAGTTCAGAATTAATATAGTTCCTATTTAAATATTAGCCGTTTATTATAAATTTAATTGAGAAATGACAAGAGAAGTTTTGTGATTTTTCAAGAACAATGATATTTTATTATTATTATCATTATTTTTAAAAATAATCTAGTCTCTCTCAAATTAATACATCTTTCTATTTCATCTCTTTTCCCTGAACATGAGAGAATAAAAAGTCTGTTAAACAATTAAAAAATAGTTCAAGATCGTAACATTTCTGTTTGGGCCTCCAATATCTGGAGTTCAAATTGAATTCGCGTATCAATAATACACTCTGGATGCTGTTAATCACACACTTTAACTCTTTGAAATTGTGTCCGTATGTATTGTAAGTAGGTAAGAATGAATAATTTCTGAAATAAAACAAGTGTATTTTTAACATGCTGGAACTTTAGGTTTTCCTTATTTTTTATTTATTTTTAAATAAAACTGAAAAATTTGCATACTCATATATAAGAGGTCAACCACATTTGGCAGGATCACTTAAGATAACCCCATTAGAATATAAATGATATGAAGACAATAATGATTCGGGTCTTTTATAATGATGGACTTTGAGATACAAAATTGTTCTTATTTCATACATTATTTAACATTGTAAACAATATTTCTGTTATAAATTGGTGTCTCAGCTGCACGTTGCAACTCGAAGTAGACCATTGAGCCGTCCTCTTAAATATTATGACATGGAGAAAATCACGTTGTACTTTAACCTATCAACAAAGGAGCAAAGCAATTACAGAGCTAAACAGAGTCCAGGAAGACCCAATAAAGAAAAATCCAAGAAAATTTGGTGAAAATTCTTAAGGGGCCTTCCAATGTTTAATTTAGGCCTGAGGCATGATTAATATTCTGATTCTAATTCAAAAGACTGAACCACAAAGGTACATCTTTTGGGTATTTTTAATAAGCATAGTACAACACTCTGTGAATTAACAGCTGGTCTGACTGGTATTTTACTTCTTCTTTGCTTACTCAAGTGAAGCAGTTAATATTAGTATAATCATCAAACTAACACTAGTCCGGCAGAGGGACAGATTTTTTTTTTCTAGTGTTGTGATGTAGAATACAAATTTTGAAATACAGAAAAAAAGGGCTGTAGTAAAATTAATTAAACTATTGTTTTAGATTTAATACATATTAGAAGTACCTTTTCTAAAACAATAAAAATAAAAATTTTAAATCCTTATTTTATCTGAAAAAACATTTTAAAAGAATAAACAAAATATCAACACTGAATTACTTTAATGAAACTAAATAAATGCCTGTAAGAAATATTGAGAAGTATAGTAAAAAAGTGATACGAATCAGTTATTGTCAATATTATTGCTAAAAACATCTAATAACTTTACAATAAAAGCCTTTCTTCATAAAACTGTATAAATAATTACTATGCACTTTATATATACATAAAACAAAAGTTACATTTTCTTGGTCAATGAAGAATAATATTTAGACCATACAGCATTAATTTTCATAATTTTATTCTTTTCAAACAAGGTTCCAATTCCTTTTATCATCTGATGTTTTGACATGCTAAGATGCAAAGTAAATTACTTGTTAATAATTGTTGAAAAGAAAAATTTTCATTTCTTTAGTTTTAATTTTAATGCATTTGCAGATGAAGTATATTTGAAGCAAAATTTGTGACTCAGTATTTCTTAAGGTTTTTAGGCAGACTATATTTAATTTTTATAAAACCATTCTTTTAGAAAAATTTATTTTTGGCATTCTTTGTAAATCTAAAACTTCTAATCATTGTGGTCACATATAATCATTCTCCAATTTACTAAATAAAACTGCAATTTATACATACTTCAAACTTCTCATTAATGGCATTAAGTTAACTTGTGAAAGCTCTAGGCTTTGCTGTTTGCCATTGCATTAATAGTAAAGGACAATGCAATATTTCTATGGATCATAAATATTAACTAAAATATTTCTACTGTGCTCCTTGTTTTCATCATTATAACTCAAATCAACTTCATGACACTCAAATATATATACTAAAATATAAATTAACTCTTACTCTTTTGATCTTTTTTATACTACAATTAACCATTTAAAAATAAAATTAAAAGGCAGCAGCTTTAAGTAAGATTATATTTTTAAAATAAACCGTTCGATTACATTACTAGACACCATGAAGCATTCTATTTAATGAAATATGGGAATGATTTATGACACAATATTATGTATAGTAAGAAATGTTTGTAATGTTTTTAAGTTTCCCAAAGTGTTAAGTGCAAAGACTTTGTCTAAGATGCATCAGTGGCATAATTAGTCTAATGACTGACTCCATTCTCTTCCAAGGTTGGGAGATAACATACATGTACCTTTCTCTCAAAAATCAAAAATGAGCAAACACAAAGCAATACTCATGTTGGTTTCAGTTTCATAATAATAATAGAAACTGAATATCAAATGTCATATGCACACGTGATAGGGAGTGTAGAAACTGACACCGGCAATTCTGTCCTTGATTAAAAAAAAATTGGAATTCAATTTTTTAAAACTTTGTGCAGCAACAACAACAAAATATGATATAATACCAATGTCATTGATTTACAATTCTGGTTAGTAAATGGTCTATGTCAAAAGCTACCCAGGTTTATAATCCCTGAATGTCAAATATTAGTTTCTGGACTTGACTGATAAAGGGATGAATTAAATTACCAACTACTATAAAGGACATTTGTGACTGGTTATTGAGGAAGTCTTGACATCAAATGAGGCTTTACTGAAAATAGACAATTTGTTTATTGAAGACACACAGAAGAAAAATTGATTATGAAGTTTAGAAGAAAGAAAAAGATAGAATAATAAAAGCTGAATCAGGTTTCATATTTCCTCAAAAATACTCCAATCAGATTTATAACACTAGTTGAACTTCTTGCCATTATTAGAATACTCATATAGAAGTAAGAAAATCCAGATTCTAGTAGTACTGCTTTACTGAGTGCCTTGGAAATTCCTCATAATTTTAGAACTCAGGTTCCCTAACTATAAAGTGCCACAGTTGTATTAAAACTATATAATTTCTATTATCTTTTCCAGTTCTTGTTATTTTTGGCATAATATTAACCGAAGAAATAAAAACTAGTTTCTCCTTGCTACAAAAATACTTAAGTAAAATTTCCAGCATTAAAAGGAAAAGGAAGGGGGTTGGGCAGAAGGAACCAAAAGAATATATCTCCTTATGAGAGTCTGGTCTCAAAGGACATAAAATCTCTGGAACAGATTTTCAGGCTTGGAAAATTATTTATATTTTGTGACTTCTGAAGAGCATTTATATTTTATCAGTTATTTTAGTATTAAGTATTCAGACAGTGTAGTTTATTGCACATTTCAATAAAAATTTTATTTAATCTTTTGAATGAATTTTTATTCCAAAATATAATCTTCTATTTTACTAGTAAGAACAGGGGATTCTGTGAAAGGAAATTTACAAGGAAGTTCATAAGGGCACATCTCTTCTACCCCACAGATCATATTTCTATTGGCAGAAACATAACTGGGAAAGACTCATAGAATTTTAGATTATGGAAGGATTTTCAAAGACCATATTCAGGAATTAGTGTTCTGTTCTTATAAAACTGTCTTATTGTAAAAAGTACTCTCTGTAGTGCACAACTATCTATAGCTATGGAAGCTAAACTGGTAGCATATATGAAATATACTAAGATTATCAGTAAGCAAATGAAAATGAACCAAAACTGAATAGTATATAACATTGGCTTCCTATTCAATTGGTAATCCGTTTTGCTTCTATTCTGATGGATAGGATATTCCTACTGTTTGAATCTTGTGAGAACATTTATTTATTAAATTGATTTAAATTCTGTAATCTTCCATATGCCAGAATAATTGTAAACTCTTACATAATATCTTTTAAAATGCTAAATTAAAGCAAATTATATTGCTCCTATGATTTATACTCTATTTCATTTAATGCAATTAATTACAGAGCATATTTTACATACATGTGATGTTTTCTGTATTAAAGTCAAAGGCTATTTGTCAACTTTTGATATGATGGAAAGAAGTGCTCAATGGTTGATTTGGATAGTAACTTAGGTGGACATTAAGTGTGCCAGGATGGGGGACTAATACTTCTAATCATGGGAGTCACAATCACTAGAGAATAAATGTTGAAGAAGAGACAGTGTTTTCTTAATTTTTTTACAGCTTCAAAATTTTGATTCCGGATGTGAAGAGGAAGAATAGATGTTGAATCTGCATAAATTGGGTGCCATAGCTGGAGTCACAAAAGAATGTGTGTATAAAAAAGACTGGTGACTAATGCTGGAGGAGGGGAGATGATGTGGGAAGATTGACAGACAAGGCCACTGACAAATCAAATGGAGTGTAGAATTATGGGTCTATAGACTTTTAATTCAGGGAGAAAAAATATTTGAAATGCAATAATCCACATAAATGCCATGCATTAAGGTGTTTATAGTTGTTATTTTATTTGTTGAAAAATAAAATTTACTAAATAAGTGATTATTCAATAAATACTTGTAATGGAACCAGTTAGGAGCTGTGGAGACAGAAATTAATAAAACACAATCCCTGTCCTCCAAGAATGAAAAAGACATTGTTTCTGTCCTTTAGAAGCTCACAGTTTAATTGAGAAGATAGAAATAAGAGTGTTATGTTGGCGATAAGAGCAAGATTCTGTGGTCACACAGGCAGAAGAGTAATAAACTCTGTCTAAAGGTGTTGCCATTTGAACAGAGTCTTACAAAAAGACATCTGTATGGTGATTTATTTTTGCTATAATCGGGGCAACCTATAATTTAGAATTTAGAGGGTGAATAATTTAGCATTTAGAGGGTATGTTCTGCATAGTGCTGTCCTGACCAATGGTTACTTTTTCTGAGTTCTACACAACTTTCAAAGTAGGCAACTGGGTGAAAAACAAACAAAAAGAGTAACAAAAAAATATTGAATTTTATTCCACAAGTAGTAAAGGCTTTTTTTTTTATTTTTATTTGCAATTTTCTAGAAATGCAACCGCTATGAAAATTGAGAACATTTTTTAAAATTACCATTTTAGAAAGTTGCATCACCTGTAGCAATCATGTTGGTGTGTATTTGAGTGGCCAGTGCCCCACATCTGTATCACCCTGCATTTCGAAGCATTCACAGTGGTTTATCTACAGGTACAAACATCTGTTATCTTTATTAGGTCTTCTAACATATCATGTTTGGGTAATTTAGGTCTTGAAATTTATATTATTTTGTTATAATGTTTTCCTTTTATTTTGTATTTATACTAAAGTTATTTTGTTTCTAGTTAAGCATACATATGTATGATATTATCTATGAATTCTACTTATAGGCAGCAAAGTGGATATCACCACATATTTTTATAATATTTCATATATATATAAGATACACGTGTTATTAATTTAGGTCTTTACATTAGATAGGTCACTCCCCATGAAATTACAACCATACAATATGTCATTTGCAGACTTTGATACTTGTTACCAACTTGTCATTCCAAAACCAGTCCTTGCAATGACTCTATTCATTTTTCCCAAATATGCCACACACTGTCTTCTTGGATTTCTTTGAGCAGTGTTTTGTAGTTCTGATTTTAAAGGCCTTTCACTTCTCTGGTTAGGAAGGGGCATGAAATTTTGAAAGAAGATGTTGACTTAGCTTTTCCTCTTTTAATTCTTAAATTAAAAATAGATTTTATGCTACTTTAAAGACATTTTCATAGGCAATTGCACTTTGCTTTTATGGAGTTTAATGAGGGTTTTTTTTTTTTTTTTTTAGTTTGCTTTAGAAAGACTTTAAGGTAGTTGAATGGGTTTTCCCAGTGTGAGAAAAGTTGTCATGTAAATTTAGGAAAAAAAAGATATCCTGGTCTTGGATTAAAATTTACTTAGAATGTCTCCTAAACCTGCCTCATTAGAATTTGAAAGTACATGCCAGTTGTATTGTGAGCTGCTGTGAACTTTGATAAATAGGCCTCAAACCTAATTTTCAAGGCAATAAGCCATGCTTTTAGTGTCATCTTGAAATACATGGGAGTGAAAATAATTTAGTTATGTGTTCCTATTTAATAATATACACAGTTAAATGTGACCTGTAGATGTTGTGAAACTTAACAAAAAATATAATCTGTAAAAACACTCTCTAGGTATGCCAATACTCTCTAAGTCATGAAACTTAGAGCTAAAGTAATCCAGTCAAGTGACATTAGACCATATCATGAAATGTGGAGGAGCTATTAGCAAATTGTAGTCATGTTTATACTTCTCTCCTCAATGATAACCATGTTTTTCAAGTGAAATCTCCTAATTTTCCAGCCATTACCTATTGGGAAGAGAAATATCTTTAAATTTCACAAATGCATATGAAAATTACCAAACTTCTTTCTTTTATTCAATATTTCCATGAAGACGTCATTGGCAGGAAAGCCCAACGTTTTACATGGTTATCTTTAACAAGGGAAACGACAAAGAGGTTCTTTAAGTAATTAATTAGCTAATTCTTTGTTTATAGCAGCAGTCCCCAACCTTTTTGTCATCAAGGACTGGTTTTGTGGAAGATAATTTTTCCACGAACCCAGAGGTGGGGGGATGGTTTCAAGATGATTCAAGCACATGATAGTTACTGTGCACTTTACTTCTATTCTTATTACATTGTAATATAAAATGAAATAAGTATACAACTCACCATTAAAAAGAGGTGTGGACAGAAGTGGTAAATAAAATAATGGGCGGGCCGCACGCAGACTAAAATAAGTGTTGGATTCTGACTTAAAGCTTGCCACCAGATATAGCTGTACAATTGAAGTACATCAATTCACTTGCCACTCACTGATAGGGTTTTGATATGAATCTGCTAGCAACTAATTTATTTATTTTTTGAGTTGGCATTTCACTCTTATCACCCAGGCTGGAGTGCAGTGGCACACTCCTGGGCACCACAACCTCAACCTGCTGGGCTCAGGCAGTCCTTCTGCCTCAGCCTTCCAAGTAGCTGGAACTACAGGCATGCACCACCATGCCCGGCTATTTTTTTTTTTTTTTAATTTATTGTAGAGATGAGGTCTTGCCAGGTTACCCAGGCTGGTCTTGAACCCATGGGCTCAGGCGATCCCCTCACCTCAGCCTCCCAAAGTGCTGGGATTGTTTATAGGCATGAACCACTGCGCCCAGCCAAGCAACTAATTTATTATAGTCTCTGCAGTCACACCTCGCTGCTAATGTTAATCTGTGTTTGCAGCTGCTCTCCAGCTTCACCGCTTCAGCACCGCCTCACATCATTAGGCCTTAGATTCTCATAAGGAGCGTGCAATCTGGATACCGTGCATGCAGAGTTCACAATAGGGTTCCTGCTCCTATGAGAATCTAATGCCCCTGCTGATCTGACAGGAGGCAGAGCTCAGGGTTAATGCCATCAATAGGGAGCGACTGTAAATACAGATGAAACTTTGCTGGCAGGCCCACCACTCACCTCCTGCTGTGTGGTCTGGTTCCTGACAGGCCGTGGACTGCTATTGGTCCATGGCCTTAGGATTGGGGACTCTTGGTGAATAATATATAGGCCTTTTAGGATTATTAGTACTATATCTTAAATGAATGTTTGAAAGGGAAAATAACTTAGTCATTGGTAAAAGGGTAGGCATAAGGTAAATGGCAGACACTCTTTAATGTGTTTAGCTGTCCTGGGAGAAGACTGAAGCCTTTGTTTCTATAAAAATCCAATAAGGTTCAAACAAAAATATCACTTTGAACATGGTTTACTGGAGTAAAAATTTTGACAAGGAGGCACTTGAAAACCTCAGGCAACCTCAATCTCCAGAAAGTTAAACACAATTCTACCTCAAAAAACTTCTTCCTACTTAAAACACATGGGAATTCTGGGATAAATCAGCTCACCTACCCAGAGGCCAAAATAAAGGAGCACAGAGAGAAAGGAAGCCGCAGAAAAGGAAGCAGGAGGAAAAGAAACTTGGGGAGAACCCTAACTCACTCTTGTCTACTGGAGGACAGCTAGTGAGGGCTGGGAAGTGAATGTCACAGTCCAGGGTCTGCAGGATGTGCCAGGCACTGTAGCAGGCATTGCACAAGCTTGACCCACCCTTGCAGGTAGTGATTTTATCTCATGTTATGCACAGAAACTGAAAGCCAGCATCTCTCAGGTCTGGGGAACTGGATTTGAACCCAGAGCAGTCTGTTATTTCTACCATACTATGCATACTGCCTCTTGAACAGAATCAAATTTACAAAGGAAACAAAAACGTCTAAACCAACTCACAGGAAATAGAGTCATGCCAATATTCTTGTATTACTGGCACAAGAAAAGTTAACTTATCACAAGGCATAAATCCTGCAAAATGAACAGCAAATAAGCTAAATATTTAACAGTTGTTCATGCTATAAAAGAGAAAATAAATAACTCTATGTATCTATCTTGCAGCACTCTTGACAGGTAAGATGTTGGCACATTTTTATTTTAAGACTCAGAATGAAAGCTCTTTCATTTGCTAGTTTGGTGTACAATCCATTAAATAACCTTGTACTTCATTATTGCTTCAGCTAGAATGCCTAGACTGCTTAAAATGATTGGTTCTCAGTTAAGAAGGCCAACCAGCCATCTAACAAGTACGTGTTGCATGTCTGCTGTGTCAAATTGTAATTACAGTAGAGTAGAAGTCGGAAGAAGCCATGGATTTTACATTTTAGAGTGGGGAAAACTTTTATACAGAGGGAGGAGCAAGGGCGATGGCTTGATGTAGTAACAAACTTGGTTAGTTAGGAGACTGAAAGGGAAAGGCTGGGGTAGAATAAGTGATGGGAGAGTGATGAAAGATATATTTTGGAGAAGTAGTCAGAGGAACTTCTAGTTTCAGCCAAGGTGGAATAAAACCATTTAAAACCTGTCTCCCTCTGATGACAACTAAATAATTCTGGGCCAAATACAAAAAGTAGCTACCTACGAATTCTGAAAAGTGAACAAAAGCAGGCCAATTATGAAAGCGAGTCAGCGCTTGGAAAAGCAACCTATGGGGGGATGCTTCTACATTTTTTCTATTCTCTCAATCTTTGGCCAAAGGGTAGACCCCACTGGTGGCGCTGCACATCTGCGGTGACATGAGCAGCTAAAACTGTGGGAACCAGTAAAAGAGTCTTCTGTGGGCCATAGGGCATGAAGGATGGAGGATGGGAGAGAGTGTGGGGAAATCCCAAAGAGGAGAAAATTGGAAAAGGAGATCCTCTAATTCTGTGTTTGAATTTCCACAAGTCCTGACCTCATCTCTGAGCTTGCATGCACAGGAAGGACCAAAGAAGCCTAGAAAACGCTTCAAAAATGAAACAGATTGGAAGTGAAACTGAGATGAGTCAGAGCCTAAGTGGATTGTCTGAATCAATCAATCCATCAATCATCAATCAAAAATTTTCAGAAAATTCTAGCAGGACCCAGAGCCTGTGCCACACAGTACCCAATATTACTTACACAGGAAGAACCAGAAAATGTGACCAATTACCAAGGAAAAAGGCAATCAAGAGATGCCAACCACAGGGTAACCCAGATGTTAGAATTTTCAGGTGTAAAAATAGCTATTACGGTTATATTTCGTGAGATGAAGATAAACACACTTGGAATAAATGGAAAGGTAGACATTCTCAGCAGAAAAACGAAATTATAAAAAGAATCACATGGAAATGTTATAACTGAATGCAATAGCTGAAATACACACAAAGTAGATGAGCAACAGAAGACTTGAAGTGACAGAGGGAAGAGTCAACAAACTTGAAGATGCCTTGATAAATATCCAGTTCTAATCATGGCTTTAGAATCTTCAAGATAGCCGAAGCTTTGAAAAGCAAAATGTGTCTGACTATAATAAACTACAAGGAGTCTTAATAAAATATGAATCCAACTGTGTGTAGGTGGCTCCTGCAGATACACAGAAAGAAGCTTCTGCTGATTGTCCATGACATTGAGTAAGGACTTAGCATCATTTCGTCCAACCATGATGATTATAAGGATTTTCTGGTTTGGCGTTGTACAGTTTTCTGGCTTGGCATTGTACAGTTTCTCTGTGGCTTACAATGTCCGACAATGTCTGACGTGATATATTCATTGACAAAGTTTGTTTTGCCTGTGTGTGTGTGTGTGTGTGTGTGTGTGTGTGTGTGTGTGTGTGTGTTGGGGTTTTTTTGGTTTTTTTTTTTTGAGTCAAGTTCTCAGTCTGTCAGCCAGGCTGGAGTGCAGTAGCACAATCATGGTTCACCATAGCCTCAAACTTCTGGGCTCTGGTGATCCTCCCAAGTAGATAGGACCACACGCACACATGCACCACCACACCCAGCTAATTTATTTTATTTTATTTTTGCAGAGACAAGGTCTCACTATGTTAGCCAGGTTGGTCTTGAACTCCTTGGCTCAAGTAATTCTCCCATCTTGACTTCCCAAAGTGCTAGAATTGCAGGCATGAGCCACCACACCTGGCCATGCATTGACAAAGTTTTCTGGCTGGGTCCATTAAGTTGTACACCTGCAGTAAAAGCAATTTTGAAACATAGCAGAGTTGTCACTAGATGATTGCCAAATTCATCCTGAGAGTTGGGAGTTGGTAATTGGTTCTTCTCACCTGTTCTTGTTAGCTCTTTGATTTAGCCTTTGCAATAGAACCTTTTTCCAAATGTGATATTATCATAGGGATGTCATACAAAAACTGACCTATTATGTAGGCACAGTGCATGCTTTTCAATGTTATAGCAGAAAAAAAATGCCATGTTTAATACTGCCTAGGAATCTGGTATGGTAGAACATTAAGATGAGTTTAGAGAAAAACTAAGGTGGTATTATGTTTAGAGAAATGACTTCCGTATTAAGAAAGAGAATTTCAAGGCTTTAAAATACTTCTCAATGTTATTACTCTTCAACAGTGGTATATGCTTTTTGTAATGGTGATGATAATTCTGTGTTTAAGAGTTTAACAAGTGTTTCCATTAATTACCATAAGGCAAGAAGTACAATTATATCCATTTTATGAACAAGGAGGTGAGATACAAAAAAGTTCAATAACTTGAATATGGCAGACCTAGTAGGTGGTGGGACCAAATTTAAATCAGGATCAATTTGATTGCTGGTTTCAAACTCCTGGGCTCAAGCAATCTTCCCGCCTCAGCCTCCCAAAGTGCTGGGATTACAAGTGTGAGCCACTGTGCCTGGCCTGATTGCTAAGCCTGGGCCATTAACTATTGTGTTATATATGTTACTTTCTATAAACGCGTAACGAGATTTTTTCATTTTCTTTAAAGAGCAGCATCTTCAGACAGGAATGGGCAGAAGAAACGGGGGTGTAAGCAACAGAGCTTATCTCAGGCTTTACTTTAAAATTTATTGAGGACCTCAAAAAGCTTTTATTAGTTACCACATTAGAACTTTGAACTGAGACATTATCTGATACACATTTATTAATTTTAAAATAATAAATTCATCACATGTTAAGATAAATAACATTTTAGTGGAAGTAACCATATTTTCCAAAACAAAAATTTTAATAATAAGGGTGTTTTTTAAATATTTTTTTAAATTTCTCTAATGCTTGGCTTAATAGAAAACAGCTGGATTTTCATACGTGCGTCTACATTTGATCTGTTGTGATACGTTGTTTTGGTTGTAGTATATGAAGAAATAAGCCTCACACAGACATGTAGTTAGAAAAGGGAGGTATTTTAAGAGCCTTTTCAGATAACTATAGATATTCTTATTTGATACTACCAAACTGTTTACGTTTTATTTAATTAAATTAATTAATTTATTTACTTATTTATTTTTTGAGTTGGAGTCTCACTTTGTCACCCAGACTGGAGTGCAGTGGCTGCTCCTGGTCACTGCAGCCTTGACCTGCTGGGCTCCGGCGATCCTTCCGCCTCAGCCTTCCAAGTAGCTGGAACTACAG